>JADDOH010003202.1:0-200696 GCA_016648135.1 Agrypnia vestita | reverse complement strand
ACATAATCGTCGATGCCATGTTCACACAGCAAAGAGCTTTCATCATCAGCATCTGTTTGTCCTTGTCTACGCAAAACTCTTCCAATACAAATAGCACGTCCGGTAGTCCTCAGGTGAGCGCGTCTGTTAGCTGCCCGAGCAGGTATAGAAAATCAGTCGAGTATCGCTCAAATGTTCATAATTTCGTCAATTTTGCTCCGATTGACTTGAAATTTTGACATGATATTCTTGCGATGTTGTACGTTCATTTAAAAAACTAAAATTAAAATGCAAAAAAAAAGTTATAAACCTTTCCCCCCCCTTAATACAAAGCGTAATCTTTTTATTAATATAACATGGTTTGTGTTTTCTGGGTATTATGGTGTGTTTTTACGACCTTTCTGGCAGACATTTCGGATCCCATTGCAGGGTCATTCATCAGGGCTGATGTGTTCAGAAAGGTCGTAAAAAACATGGCATAATACCCCAAAAAACACACACCAGAAGATCCTTAACGACCGTGAAAACCTCAACATTTTTTTTACGAATTGGAAAATTTAACTGCTATCTAGCCTAACTTAACCTAACCTAACCTAATCTAACCATATGCTACACTAATTATTTTGTTACTCGATTTCACGTTCACAAACAGGCGCATGCCCAAGTTAATAGGTGAACGTGGCAGGTGAGCCCATGATTGGTTATGTGGTTGGTATTAGTAAAGTACTCATTAAAATTAATTTTTAATTAGTGAGTAGCTTGTTGGTGACTTCTAGTGATCCGGTGGTGGTTAGAGCCCTGTTCCAGGACACCAGTCATAAGCGTTTAGCTTATTTTGAATATAGAAAAAATATGGATGCGACGCATATTTAGTTCTATTTAAAAAAACAGATGCATTTTTTTACGCAAGTTTAAATTTATTAAATATTAATAATATCACTACACGATTAACTAGCAGTGCCATGAACCGTACGAGAATATATTATGGAATAATAATTACAGCGCGCCATTCATTTTTCATACAAAAGGGAAAATAGTGTGACGTTTGCAATAATTAATTGTTGGAAGCTCGAATACCATTTGATGACACAATAGTCCGTGGTAAAATAATAATGTTTAGTTTACTTAAAGGACAAGAATAAGACATAACAATCATCGGAATACCGCTATAAATATTATTCATGAACCGAAAGATCCTATCGCTCTAGACGTGTAAAGGATCCATTGATATATTTTGGAATGTTTATAACCGATGAAATATATGAAATAGTCAAACGCAGAAATTATAAATAACCAACAATACTATAATAATGTATATATGTATATTACTATATATAATGATCGTGATAAAAATGTCAAGAAGAGAAGAATTTGTGCTTTTTGTAATTATAAGAAATATGATTTGACAAGACACGGTGTCAAAAGAGCTTTAATAATGTGTGCGAGAAATGTGTCTTATTGAAGAAGTTTCATGATGTTGATAATACTATATTTAACTTAATGGAATTAAAATATAGATCAAAACTAATTAACCAGTGAAAAATGTTTGAAAACTGTCAATAAAGATCAGAGAAAGATTATTAAAGTTTTTAAGCGCGGAATAATAGACCTTCAACTCGCCTGTGACGTCACGCGTCCACATAGCTGGACGCCGAAACATGAGCCGCGATATACATCGGGTACCAGAGAAGACGTCCTGCGACTCCGCCGGGTCTATTACAAAATTATTAATGCAATTTAAAATTCTACATCTTTTGAGATATCTTAATTTTGCATTCAGACTTTTGTTCAATGTTACTCACATTTTTTTTTGATTCATTGAAAAAAAATGGAAACTTTTCCATTATGCAGAATATTTCTTTTTTAAGTTCTAGTAATAACTTTTTATTATTAATTAATTTAAAAATAAAAACACTATTTTTATAATTAATAAAAATGAACTTTGTGTTTTCACCACTTTTGTATTGAAAAATATCCACATGTTTCAGAGCCCGTGGCCCCTTCGTCAGGATACAATTATATCCTGACGAATGGGCCGTGGGCTCTGATCGTGCTGATATTTTTCATTACAAAAGTGGTGAAAACAAAATTCATTATTATTAATTATATAAATAATGTCATCACAAAATGATTTTGCTCTTTTTGAAGAAATTTTATTTTTGTTTCGTTACTTGTATTAAGAGACTGATGATAGGGTTCTCAATAAAAGTAAAGTAAGGTTGTTTTTTGTATCTTTAAATAAAAAATAATAATTAAAACTGATTTTTTTACTACTTTTACTGTAAAAAATAATATACTAAAAAAACGCTGACACCAATTTAATAAAACAATTAAAATAAATGTAATGAGAATTATAATTAACGAGTCAAATCGACTAGTAAAAAGCTCTCGCGTAGAAAAAATAACAAAAACTTTCTAAGGTTAATAATATGTGCCGTAATTAAGGTACCAGTTTTTATAAAATAACATATTATATGGAGTTATTTTTATTTTAATTTTTTCTATTAAGTGTAGCTCAAACACAGGCATGACGTGCCCATATATAATATTTTGTGCATGATGGTATAACATAATGTCATCTAAATTATATCACCTTATGTTACATTATCATATTACAAAATATATAATCATTGAAGGAAGATGTTTTATCTCTTGTATCTATGATCATATTATCAAATGCAATAAAATTGTATTATATAAAGGCTAATGTATTAACAATCATTTAAAGAATTTTTAACATTACTAAAACATAAAGATTGTCTATTCCTACTTATTAATTCAATAAATATACATAAATAGTGAGCAGATAAAATGTAAGAATAATTCTGTTTTGCTTTTTAAGCGAATCCCTTCTCCTAAAGATTTTATTTTAATTATTATACATTCTGTGTTTCGCTTTCATATAGATGATGTTGAATACAAAATAAACCAAGAATAACCTGATATACCCCTCCTCCTACCTGAATTCAACTGAAGTCTGGTGAATTCATAATGCCTCCGCGATACGCAAGATTGATGAATAATTTATATTTTTTAAGGTTTCCTTCTTCCTCGATGGTTTGATAATTTGCATGTTAAGCCAGCGGTTATTCTTAACGTTATGCATGGCAACATTATTGAGGTTTAACTAACTGTTAAATGAGCATCAAGGGGATGGGTTAAAGAAAAAAGGTTCTCCCACGTCTTTCATCCCCTTCGTGGAATGTAAATCGGGGATGTTTTAACCCTCTGAGAGTGATCGTATATTATTGATTAGGATGGTGAAATATACAATAAGCAGCATACTTTCAAAGAGTTTGCTAAACCAATCTTTTAACACACAGTGACTGCCTTGTTCTTACATTCAAATTCTTACATTTTAATATGTACGGGGGTCGGTGTGGAAATCAATAGTTTGATATACATACATACCACATAAACTATATTAAATTTAATATTGAATAATATGACAATAAAATATTAATAATTTAGGCTTAATTTGATTGTCAGGATTCACAACGATGTAAAAGAAAATAAGTCATTTCAATTAATTTTACTTAAAAAAATTTATTAAGTGGAGTAATCTTCAAATAATATGTGCGAGTATATATATTTTAATATAAGGATTTTTTTAATGATTTTTCAGTTTAATGAAAATTAAAACTAATAAGTGCATCTATTAGTATATTGCATATTTTAGTATTAATGATTAATCAAAATATAGAATTCTCTATTTAACAATGTACGATTCTAAGTATACCAAATGGCTTAAATAATAATGAGGTGTAAGAAGCAAAAACTTCTCTATTTAATAATGTCCATCACCAAAGTTATCAAAACGCTACGATACTCTGATAGTATTGTTCTCAAAGCCAAAGTTGGCGGCTGAAATATATATAATAAAAATACGTCAGTTTTGTCGGGTTAAAAAAGCTGCACTTTAAATAATTTATAATATATAAATAATTCATAATGTGTAAATAATATATAAATAAAATAATAATAGTAAGTATAAATATGTAAAAAAAATATGAGTAGGTAGAATTACAATTTGGATGAAAAAAGAATCGTTCGCATCGCTTGCAAATGTAAAAGGTTCAACAATTTTATCACATGTTTTAACGATACAAAAAATTTGGTAAAAATAAATTAAATTCTTCTGAGAATATATATTTACGCCAAAGTCTTGCTCGATAATTTATTATCAACAGCCCTTAGCAAGCTTATAAATTGCTTCTCAATCGGAATATTTAAGTATATAATATTTTATTTTCTAAAACTGAAAACGAGTAAACGTCGAATTAAAAAAAACAAGGATGTAACATTAATATTCTCATTATTTTCAAACTAATCTAAGCGCATGTGCTGTGAAAGTAGAACTAACTTATTTATCTTGTTACATAGTACTAAAATAAATTTAGTGAGATAACTATCCAAAAATCGTAGTCTTCCTAAGGACAAATATGTACTTAGAGGTCTCACAAAGAAAACCCAGGATGATTGGCATCCTCTGTTTTAGGTCTTTCTAGCTTAATCTAGTTGTCTATCGGCCAAGGAATATTCCGGGACCCGATAAAACTATGTTTTAAGATAGGTAGATTTATTTTGTTTATGTCTGATCAGCTTGTTGGCCTAAGGTTAAGATTCTCGCTTGGTGATAAAGTAGTCGTTGTTTCTAAATCCATTCCAGGAGACCAGCAAGTTAACACTCCTATTTTACTTCTACTCGAGACGCTGATCCGCAACAGGCTCGAGATTACTCTCGCGCCCGCTTGTGACAGACAGTTTGCTTTTGTCCACGGAAAATCCTCTGGACAAAAAATTGGACCGAAAATTTGGATGCGAAATACGCATGACCTTGTTTGCATGAAGAAGTATGCAATGGGAGTCTTCCTCGATATATCGGGCGCTTTCGACAACGCTTGGTGGACGATGATCCTGACCAAGCTGAAGCTACAGCAGTGCCCGAGATACCTGTTAGAAATTATCGACAGCAATCTCGGGAACAGGTCGATGACTATGGGCTATGGCTGGGTCTCGGCCACCAGAAAGACGGATATGAGCTTTCCATGCCAACCTTGTGGAACATTCTATTTGAAGATTTTCTACCGGAGTTACCGGAGGGCTGCGAATCAGTCGCTTACACGGATAACGCCGTATTGTTAGTATCCGGTGGGAGAGCTTGAGATGAATGGAAATAGGTCGACTGCAATGTTAATGTAATGGTCTGCTAGGAACAAACTAACACTTGCTCTGGATTGGTGGCATACCTGATGTGAGGCAGACGCCGGAGCACATCCTCTGAAGTTGCGTTTTATTAAAGGATGCCAGAGATAGATGATGTAGAGGTAGAAGATGGGGGCTCTATACGTAACTTCGATCTGCTGAGCTGCGCTAGGAACCTGCAACTGTTTAGGGCTTTTCTACGGGTGTGGATCTCCAGGTGGGCTAGTCGAAGATTAATGGATTAGTGCTTTTACTGCTCCTGAATTGTACGTGCCAGCCGTGGTGTGTGCACGTAAGTCATATGTTTTTCTTTCTGTGTTGTCCCTTCTTTTTGCCCCGTAGAGAAGTGCTCTCTTCCGGTCCCCTTAGTTGCCCCGGTCTGTTTTGCTCCTCACCCAAGTGAATACTGCATATTGTATTTTTTTTCTTCCTATTTATGTATTGTAATATTTTTGTAATTTTTGTTTAATAAAGAAGTGAGTAGCCGGGACAATGAGAGCAAATTTTGGATGGCAGCGGTCCGACGCAGTTGTTTTTTTTTACAATAACGGGTCGCATTAAAAAAATGCTAACCAGGAGGCGAATGAGAAAGATCGATATAGAAACTTTTGCTTTTAAAACGGTCCTGAGTAAGAGGTGGATTTGTCCTCATAGTCCTGTTTTACTTAGTTTCATAATAATAATATTGATGTGACATCGCATCTCATTAATTTGAAATTTGATTATAAATTATTTGTCTATATAAAATATATGTGTGTCTATGTGAAACAAAGATACCTATGTATTTAGTATATAGAAGAAGGGGCACAGAACTCAGATTTTATAGTCAACAGTCAAGCATTTTAAAGCAACACTAATAAATTGGCTATCCATGCGATACTATGAAACATAAAAGCGAACGAGCTCGAGAAAACGGAACTAGTCTCTCAGGACTACGATCGAATACCTATTCTATGATATACTTCACAAGTTATAAGTAAGTGCATGGAGACATCAAAAAATCTATTTGTTTCAGTTCTCTTCACGAAAAAAGGGACTGATCTTTACTATCACTCAATCGGTCGAAAGATTTTATTTCATTCCAAGAACCGCGATGATGTTTACCAACCCCATCCAGAGGTGTTATTGATTTACTCTAAAACGAGAGAAACCGGCGGACTGCGTGGATGGGAAGAACAAAGATGGCGGTGTACGTTCCGATAAAAAAAGGAACGGGCAAAGTTCTGGCGCGTAGACGAAATTGGATTTCGTATTGAATTGACGGCCAGGGGGGCAGAGCCAAGGGCGGAGAAAGGTAAGAAAGTGCAGATGAAGGGATGAGACGGCTCGCGAGTGCAGGTGAACATTTTAATATCGGCGGCACTGCAGCGCTGTCACCGAGAAATTACAAGTTACGCCGTGATGAAGTATGTGTTTCAAGGTCTCTGCTGGTTTGAGGAGTGGGTTGCTATCGCTGACTACTGTATCCAATTCTTCTACGAACGTATATTATGGAACAAAAGTGTATAAAAAAGTAACCCATAAAAACCAAGTTTTTATTATGCTCCCTTTCTCAGTTACTAGTTGAAACATTTTTTTTCAGGTTTTGCGTCTACCAGACGCGTTGAAATATTTTCATACAACTTAATAAGTTGTGTGAAAAAACCATTCAAAATTTGAAAAATCCAAAAATTTTTTAATTTTTTTAAACGAAAATTTGATAGATCTTCTTGATCGTCGCCACGAGTCTGCTTGCAAAGTTTCAGCTCGATTGGATCACGGGAAAGGGGTTTAAAATGGATTCAAAGTTTTATCGTCAGACAAGAAGACAAGCAGACGCCACGAGTTAATATAAAAGGAGTAAAAATAGCTTCAACGTTAATCATACTAATTAAATTTTTTATTGTTATATTGTAACAAAAAATATACATACATGTATATGTGCATATTTTGTATATGTTTTATGATTAGATATATAGATATATCTATATATATATATTAAATATATATATATATATATGATATTATGCACTACAGCAACGCTACCTACCGGGTCCAGTTGTAAATCTGAACCATCCAGGGACAAAAAAAAATTTATTAAAATCGCCCCAGCCAAACGGCTGGAGTTCAGTGACATTTATATATTATATTATGTTGTTTTTATAGGGTAGCCACATCAACGGTAGTTTGCAACGCGACCGTAAGGGGGACGCGTCCTTTCCGGTTACACTTTTCGGAGTCGCAATTGAAACTACATTGCATCGGCCGGGTATTGAGTGGAAAAATCAATGGAATCCACAGGCCGTGGAGCTAAATTGTAGAAGCGGTGGCAAGATTTTGAATTGTTCAGATTATCGGCAGCGTTCATTTACAATAAACAAATTTTGATTGGTTTTTAATTCGCAATGAAGAGTTCCGCACCACGGTGCTGACAAAACGGAGGGATGAAGCGAATTAAAAAACTATTAAAAACTTGGATAAATATACAGGGTACATATATTTTTCAATTATAAACCAGTATCACAGTATAATAAGAACAGTAATAAGTCTTCATACAAACTGGCCGCTACCTTATAGTACTATTCCCGATATTTACAAATACATGCTTTTATCTGGAACCCCGGGATTGGATTCCTACCCATTAGAATGTATGCGTGCGTGCTCGGCGCCGTGTACGCACGCACTGTGACGCACACATTGTCATAGAATATGGGGGCACAAGGCGGCGGCAGTAAGGGCCGTGCCTTCGGTGCCATTCACGCTCGCAGCCGCCGCTTTAGGAAAAAAATGCACTTCTTGAAAAAAATGCCTTTTTTTATGTTTGTGGTGCTTTACTAAAAAGGTGTGTTGATTATCACAAAGACTGTGAGTTTTTAAAAGTCTACGTTGATGTTAATTAGCATTCTTGCAATTTAAGTGCAGAAACTAGGTATACTAATTACAGATATTTTCAGTTTTCGTGTCTATTTTATGCGTCGGAATCTCAGACGCTACGAGTTAAAAGAAAGGGAGTAAAAATAAAGTGACAACCCTAGCGTCAACGCAAGAGTAGGCTAATAAGTCGCCGACAGGCCGGAGATAAACTACTGTTCTGGGTATACTGTGCCAGTATGTTCGTTTGTCTAAAAAGTTAAGAAGCTCGAACAATGCGCTCTGGTGTTGGAATACATCACATCTACATCAACGCGACTATTTCCGGGACGACATGCATTTCCATCATGACATAAATATGTATGAAGCTTTGATATGTCCAATTAACTGTCCAAATGTTAGTTACATATCTCGTAATGTTTGTTTAATATTTTTAATGTAAAAACAGTTCTTTTAAATAACACACGAAGAAAGTAAATTTTATTGTTTTGATGTTCGCTGCATAAATAATTGGATTTGGCTTTTATAATTTTCTTTCCAGCAAGCATTAATTTTTTTCAACAACTTCAGTTTAATATGTAGAAATAAATACAAGAAGCGGGAGAAAAACATAGGGCTAAACCGTGAAGTAAAGCTATTAAAATATAAATTTTAAGGATGCATAAAAAGTTTTTTTTTATTATTTGAAAAATGGATCGTGAAAGTAGTACCTTTACACTGTATTGAATAGGCACGTAGATATAATATGAAAGGCTTTGGTATTAACTTCTCATACAACGTGGTGTTCTGCCGTGGTACGCGATTATCGACTATCCACTATCCACGTCTTTGAATAGAAAGAAATGTCTGACTCCAGCCGGGCGGTCAAAGGGAATTATCAGCTTTGAGGGATTGAAATATCCGCAGCCTTTGTTGTAGCGAGAGTTTCTTAACCAACAGGAAAATAGAAGAAAATGTATCATCAGCGAACTTAATTAGGATTACGGATAATAGCATTTCTGACTTGGACCTACCTACCTACGAGTACAATAAAAAGAAATAGAAAAAATATCCAAGTTTTACCAAAATCGCAAAAGGAAAAAGTCGGAATAAAGAACAGTGGAATATGTGAGTTTATAAGACAAGGTCGGTTTATCATTGAAGATTACTGATTAAAATTGATATATTTACTGATTAAAATTTTAATATTCTACGCATAGTGAAAGGCTGACATTTTTAAATTAAACAACCATATTGAAGAATGATATTCTTCATCGTAGAATTAATTTAATTAAGAATTAATTAATTTTCAACAATAAAAGCAAGCAACAAGGAGAACAAATTTAAAGTAGGGGAAACGTATAAGCTATTTTTAACGTTAATAACATAATAATTGGATGTATATGAAATGAGCGAGGGAATAGTGTTAGGTCGAAACCGAATAGTGTGACGTTTTATCCTCTGTGCGTACCCTATATTGGGAAAATGGCGTTACATTGTATTAATATCAAAATTTTTGAGTTATTTGACTTGATGGGGATTGAAAATAACAGTTTTTTTATGTTTATGTAAATAATTGTTTTATATACGATCTTTATTTCGAACCATCATTATGTATGGTGTTCAAGTATTTCGCGTGAATTTAGTGCACATTTTATTTAAACACAATAAAAAATCTTAAATGAAACTTTATACAATAAAAAACATTCATGCCGAATATGAAATAAATCGATTTTGATTTGTGAACTCGACAATTGATAAATTGCTTTCTTTGATAATCAAGATTTTCATGAAACGAATTTAGGACGGTACGTTTTGATCAAAAACAAAGGTAAAGATTTATTATTAAAAAAAAATAAAATCGAAAGAATGGCAGCAACTGCCCGAGAATGGATTTGAAATCGTAGCACCTATCGGATAAGCATTATTTTATTGTCTCGCGTCCAATGGGTGAAGATTTTCAATTCCTCGGCGGGAAAATAATGCTAATTTATGCGAAATAAAGCAAGGCGAACCTTCGTGCTGAATTGTAGTGCAATTTATTTTTAAATTATTATTTTTATTTAACAATTTGATGTCTGAAAGTTATTACCGAGCGCGGTCGCGATAAATAAAAGTTAGGGATACAAAGGTGATCCAAACCAAACAGTTATGAATATCGTTTTATTTTTTATCTTTTGGAGTTAGAAACGTTATAAGTGACATGTCGTAAATAAAAAGTAAACTTGTGTGTTATTAACAGGTCGTGGACTGCGTTGATGCTAACTTTTTGACCTAAGATTAATGCTTTGGACTTGCGTTGTGCCAATTGTCAACTGGCTGGGACGGGTGCAACATAATGGAGTTTTTACAACAGAATTACTTGACGGCGTAATTTCACTTTTTGGAGACGTTAATCGGCCGTCCAAATCATGCGATTTTACGTCGCTGGACTTAATTCTTTGCAGTGGCATGGTTAATGCTAAAACTTCAGAAATTATCCAATTGCTTATGAGCAATACCGAGCTGCAATTGGTGAAAAATTTCGTCGACAAGATGGCTGTTTGTGGTAGATTCTGAGCGGCCATTTGAAAGATATTGTTTTTCATAATTAATCAAAAAGTCTGTAATTGGCATTACGGAAATAAAATATCACAAAAACGAAGATATATTGTAGATATCTTATAGAGACAAAACTATTTATATAGGAAAGTAGGTATAGGAGTCTTGTTAGGTGTTTATAGGGCTTACGATGTGCCGATTTCCATACCAAAAAGACTTCCCATACCTACGTTTCCAAATAAATAACTTCATGTCTATGAGATATCTATAATATATATTGATTAATGATATTTCCTCTAGGGATAAAAGCCAGTAGATACTGTTAAAATCCAAAAACTATAAAAACAGGCTTTTTACTCCCTCTGCATCTGCTTGCTTGCCGTCAACAAAAACTTTGGATCAATTTTTGACCCTTTTCCCGTGATCCAATCGAGCTGAAATTTGGCAAGCAGACTCGTGGCGACGATCAAAAAGATCTACCAAATTTTCATTAAAAAATTAATAATTATAGAATAATTTCGGATTTTTAGAAATTTTATTGTTTTTTTTCAAATTGGAATCATTAGAAAAGTTTTATTAGCAACGGCGCGCCGCAGCGGCCCGATAACGACGCGGAATATTTTCTAAATTTGAATTACTCCGTCGGTATAATAGGTACATCACTACGAATATTGTTCACAATAACAATTGGTTCACAGATGACAGCCAAATTGGGTTTTTGGGAAAAAATCAAATAATAATTTATTTCTTTTAGATTTCTGCTTAGTTTTGAAGAATTCTACATTACTCAAATCTGATTCTGACTAAATCACTTGACGCTGGAAATTCATAAAGTACGATATTGATGATAATTGAATCTATCAAAATCTTGACATCTCAAAACATCTGACATTTTAGAAATATATTAAATTTCTGTAAGTTTAGTGTTATGTTATATGTTTTAATTCGTCTTAAATTATTGTTATATTTTACAAAGAAGGGAGTATAGTAAAAACTTGGTTTTTATGGGTTACTTTTTTTAAAACTTCTCAATAATGGTTGACTTTGGATCACCCATTGTTGCTATTTGCAATTACCGCGGAGGCACTTTTCCTATCGGGGCGGAGCGGGCGCCGAGGAACCGAATTCAGCGCCACTCGGATTATCGTGCAGCAGTCCCTGCGAGAAGGAGAATTTCGATTTCGAGGCACGGCGCGATGGTGAAATAATTTGCGATTCTCTGTCGAAAGACACAATGGAGTCGATTAAAAATGCGACTTGCGAAATTTGCTCGCCCTTTTGAAAACTGCAAAGTTTTTGGCGAAATTGTCAAAGAATAGTGGTTTAAAATAAGAATCGTGATTGTGCCCAACTCAAATAAAATAAAACAGAAGCGCACGGTTTTAATGAGCGGACAAGTTTAAGAACTCGGGCCCTATTTCTAACGATGATTACCAAAGGAGACTCAAATTATAAGCCAGCTTTCTCGTACATATGCAAGGACGTATTCATAGTTGTAAAAGAATTGTGCAACGAGGTCATATTTTATGTATGGAATAAATTAATGGGGTTAAAATAATGCACCCACAAAAATGCACAGTTAAATTATGGGTATTTTTTATTTACAAGATAAATAAAAATCAAATAAATATATGTATGTACGTGATAGATTTAGTTATTATCACATATATACAAATAAGTTTCCGCCGTTTTTTTTAAATAAAAAATGGGCATCTGTTGTGAAAGAACGGGACCTACTATTTTATTTGAAGTATTGTCCATCGCTTGCCACTACTTTTTCACATCTTTCTGGCAGCATACGGATACCGCGTCGGAAGAATGCTTCATCTTTTGAGGTTATCCACGAATCGACCCAATTTTTGGTATCTTTATATGATGTGAAGTGTTGCTCAAACGGGCCATACGCCATCGATCGAAACAAGTAAAAATCAGAAGGAGCAATGTTTGGTGAATACGGCGGGTGGGGTAAAACTTTCCAGTTGAGTGTTTCCAAAAGATTTTGACCGGCGCCGCAACATGTGGACAAGCATTATCATGCAGGAGCATAATTTTTTCGTGCCTGGAGTAGTTTTCCTTGAGTGCTCGACTCAATCTCATCAATTGTGTCCGGTAGACAGCCCCAGTGATGGTTTCGTTCCTCTTCGTACACTTTCGGCCTTCCGCTACGTTCTTTGTCTTCGATGTCAAGTTCACCGTTCTTAAACTTTTGATATCACTCACGACAACTTCTCTCACTTAAGGCAGCCTCACATATGCTTCTACAAGCAATCGATGCGCCTCAGCTGCAGATTTCTTCAAATTGAAGAAGTAAATCGAAAATTCCCGCAAATGACGCTTATTTGGCTCAAAACTCGACATTTTCGCACACAAAAGAATATATTATACTGAAGAAAAATCACTAATACTTATAATAGTTCTACTAACCTAACCTAACCTTACCTTAATGACATTTTACAGACAATTTTAACCATAACTTACTGGTGGCGCCAACTTTTGTCAAATGGCGAAAATTTATTTGTACATTTATTTAAAGTATTAGATTGAAAGCAAGAAATATGCTTTTCCGATTATTATGAAGTAAATAACCGATTGACAGGCCTCGTGGTCAGAAACTTTATAAGCACATAAAAAACTTTCCTCTCAGAGTTTAGATAACAGTTAGATATATCTTATTTAGTAAAAAAATGTTCCATGGGTATTACCACAATGGAAATAATGTTTTTTTTTTTAATGGTTTATTTGAAGAGTTGTGGTATTTTTTTACGACTTTTCTCACGATTATTGGATTTTTATGAATTAAACGTAATTAAATATAATTGTTTGGGAAACATTCGATAGAATTTAAACCAGAAATAAGAAAATAAAAGGTAATTATTATAAGGTCGCATTAATTATTTATTGGTTAATGAATTTAAAGGAGGGGTACAATTTTTGGGATAATTAAATACGCCAAAAATTATGTACGTACTTCATAAAAGTCAAAGCGCTCATTAGTGCAATATACGTAGGACGCTTTCCTTGATGCTGTGTCGCCTGTGTAATTAATTAGCTTTACTGTGCCAGTAGGTACTGGGTCTGGGATAAATCTCTTCATTTATCGATAGAATAAATTTATAGCTTTTTAGTTTTTCATGTGTGAATTTACAATTTTCATAATCAAACATTAAAATTCTGTAAAACATTATATAATCATTATATTTAAGAACACATTCTAATTGAGAAGTTGCAGTTTTTTCAGAACAAAGTTCTGTAAAATTTAAAACCAAATTAATTAATGAATTAGAAAGACATGTAGAAAAATCAAATCCACGAAAAATATTTGACTTTTCTGTATGTCTTTCTGATTGATTAATTAATCTGGTTTTTAATTTCACAGAATTTTGTTCTGAAAAATTGTAACTTCACAATAAGAATGTGTTCTTGAATAATATATAGATGTTGTATCAAATGTGTCCAAAAATAAAAAATGAATTAAACGGTTAATTCTGGCGTCCTCTAGCGGCAGTAACATTAAGTAATTTGTGCCTACCGTACCAGAAAAAGTGAACTGCTCTAAAAAATGGATAATAAATGTTAATCAATTAATAAATGAGACTTACAGATAAGGTCGATATATTCACGGAAACATACAAGGCCACTATAGCAAAGCCCCGAATAGGAAGAGATCCATGGTTCGAATCCCGATAGCAGCCAAATATTTTTTTGTGGATTTGATTTTTCTGTATGTCTTTCTAATTGATTAATTAATTTGGTTCCACTATATAATCATTTTATTTTCTTATAAATTAAAACAAGATCAAGGTAACACACGATTTAAGCAACCAAAATTGATAAAAGATTATATACGCGGCTGACGGATGCGAGAATGAAACCTCTCCGAGAATAGACCTACTCAGGAACCAAAAAACAAAACTAACAGATTAGATTCTTCTTATCCTTTATCCACTTTATCCTAATGGGGTCGGGGACTTATCGCTCGGACAGCAATCTTGTACCGCTCTTCGTTATGAGCTGCGTTAGTTACTTGAGGGGCTACTGATAGTTCCAGTCTTTTTCTTTTTTCAATTTCTTAGCGTATCATTTGCATTTTCCACGGCTTTCTTCCTCTGGCTGACAAAATCTGTTGGGAAGACTTCCGTTTTACGTAGGGAAGTTTTTTAAGCCAAGCTGCGTCATATAATATTACAAATCAAATTAAATTAATCAATTACAAACATATCTATGTACTGAATTAATATCTTTTACCACACGGAAACGAACCCTGGAATAAGATTATTTAGGGAACAGTGATACCAATTTCAATATAATAATTCACTATGATTACGAAATATTTAAAATTTATATAATGTACCTAGTCTTATTTAATTGACACGGTAGTTACTTTATTGTGTAACATAATTCTGTGCGATATTTTTATCAAGACTAGATTCCTGATGTACCTGAGCTAGAACTCACAAATATAGCATACCTACTACTTTATAATATCTGTAGAATAAAAATTATGTGTAACATGGTGGTAAGCCCAATGAAAACCCAAAGACTTCCATACCTACTTTCCCATAAAAATGTAATTTCGTCTCTGTGAGACATCTATAATATATATTGATTAATTATGTCCCTGTGACAAAAATCCAGTAGTGTTATGAAAATTTTGGACAAACTCAAAACGTTTGATTAGTTTGAAAAAATATTGCGAGCTTGTAAGTTTTGATTATGACTAGTAATTACTAACAGGTCAAACTAAATACTCTTAAGTATAATATCTTAGTACATAAATCGTGCTTATTACAAAATATTTTTTATTGGAAGAGACTCGGTTTGGAAAGTTATTTAAAAATAATGTAAAAAAATGCCTATTGCAAAATAATCGTTTTGTTTACTAAGGGACTTACTTATGTAAGAATAAATACTAAACTGCATCATACATTTGTCTTAAATATACGCGAGGGAGATTATACTTCCGCTGTATTACAATCCCACCAAAGAAGAAGTTGTCTCTCTTGTTTTAATCTCTGTACAATTTTATACTCTGTGATTAAGTATACTTTCTTAAAATTTACTCTTCTTAATATACAATAATCTACTTATTTGTATCTAACTATGTACTTTGTACTATCTTGTAGTTAAAAAAAATAAAATCATTTAATTTCTGCTTTCAGAATACACCTTAAACTTCAATTGGAATACCACGTGTTCCGTATACAAAGCGAGCTGTTCGTTGCTTATCAATGCTCGTGCAGCCGAAGCCGGCGCGGTTTGCAAATATTGCCGCTTGATGTGTGTAAGTTTAGTGAAATGATTACGTCACACTCCGAGGCTCGGCGGGCGGCTCGAGAGGGGGTGGGGGATGATTAACGACTCCGTGACGCGAGCCGGCGATGCCGCGTGCGGAGACCGCCGACCAGAGGTGCACAAATTGAAGGGATTTCATTAAGACTGATATAAATTAGCCAACTATTTATGCCACCGTTGAAGTGTTAATTTATGAATTTATGTGTTTTATGTCAAAATCGCTTCGAGGTATGGGGTGCATGTTCAAAAATCGGACCGCCGTGAACTTTAAATACGTATATCTCAAGTATACAACGAGGATGGAAGTTATTGGTGACAATCGACTAAAAGCAAATTTGTAATTTCATCAGCTGCGTCCACCCACCCGGGTTATGACACGTGTCGGTGCGCTCAGTCAACTTTGGTACGTCTTGGCTTGTAGATTGAAACATGCACTAAACGACAGTTTATAAGTCCTTTTACGCGTAAGATAAAATTTAAAATATTGCAATTGCACGAAAATAGATAAAGTGAGAACGAAAATTTGTAAATGTACAAGGGAGTAATCGAGAAAAAATTTCATTTCTTTTTCATTAATGTGTAAATTAACTGCTTTAAATTTGAATATTTTACAAATCTTGTGGAAAAAGTGTACAATAATTTTGTACACATTTTCCTGTCACTGAGATATTAAAATTCAAATAATTTATCTTAAAATCAAATTGGTTTAATTTGGTTATACGAGATAATTTTTTTTATTTTGTTAAGCTATAACAGGCCATGTGGCCCAATTACAGTAGCGAAACACGACACAAAAACACTTCCGGCGGGGGTAAATCACACAAATGTAAGGCGACCTCATCAGTTATCGAACCCGGAATCCCTGGTATGGGAAGCCAGTGTCGTGCCCATTGGACTAGTTGGGTCGCCAACGATACTATAATAAATGTTCGCAAATCATTTCATAAAGATAAATGTATACTCTGTTTGAGAGTTCTAGAGGTGCGGTGCAAGTTGTAAATGATAATTCGTCAGTTATAACAAAAGTATATATAAGCATTTTTTTATTGGTTTATTTTTAAAATCGTGTGTGCTGCCTTGTCTGGGCTATGCTGCCGCATGTCCCTGACCTCAAACATGCGAGTTTCAAACATTGAAAAATAATAATTTTACATTATATTTTTTAAATAATTCATAATCACACTTCTACCAACACTTATCTAATTAATACTGCTGCTCCACAGATCAAAAGGTATATTAAAATATACACGTGTATCTATTGATGTGAGGAAAAAAGTTAATGCGTAAATCAAATCCGAAATTTCTCTTTTTCTCGAAATAGCTTTTTATAATTTAACAACACTATCAAGATTTAATTAAAACCGTGAGAACGTATCACCAGCAGGCTAACATATTTTCAAATTAAAGTATATTATAATGAAATGTCATTAAAATATTTGCTCGCCTATTTACTAAGAATAAAGATTAAAATTCGATGAGAATAAACAATTTTACAATACTAATTCTATTTTCAGGTTGGTGTTTAATTATCCGTTGTTTTCTCTTAAATTTGTTGATGAATGTCAAGAGGCTCAATTACAACAGATGAGAAACAGACAACAAAACACCGAGGCTTGAGTAAGTTACATACATAGATTAATTGTGATCTCATCGGGAATCGAACCCGGAACCCTTGGTGTGATACGCCAGTGTCATTCCTACTGGGCTACTAGGGCCGCCATGTTACATGTTATGTTACAATATAATTATTTACAACATAATTAAAAAAAAAACGGTGGATAATTATGCATTAACGAAAGAAGTTTAAAAGTTTGAAAGAACAGTGATATTTAATATTTAAATAGTTAATTTTTCGAATGAACGTTTTAATAAAATTGGTATAATACATAAACCAATTTATTTTATTTTTTTATTAAATTCAGGAAAATACCGTGCAGAACTCTTGCGCAGAAAATAACATAACATACGCCTTGGTACTGACTTATGGACAAGCTATAAGTAATTTTTAAGTAACACGAATGTCGATGTTTGATAAAAATTTACCGAATTACACGCATTATAATTAACTCAGAATTTATTATTAGGTTATTTTTTAATATCCAGGAGTTAAAAATAAATGAATGGAGATCAAAAGTACCTATGTAAATACATAAAAATTGTTTGAGAATTTCGGTTGAACCTTTACTAGGTTTATGAGAAAGAATAAATACCTTGTATGATAGTGATCTACGTACAAACTTTTTAACGCCAGGAAATAAAATGGGTAATATTTTTAAATTGAAAAACATTGCATTTTTCAGAAAACTGGTCATTAAAATGTGCACGTAAGGAAATGAAGACAGGCAAATTTAAGAAACGGAAGGAAATCAAAATTTATAGCCTACTAAAAGAAGAAAGGGAATTTGAGTCAGAGAATTGTAGGAGTTATTACAAGGGGAGGTTCAGCAAGGGTGAAAATGCCTATGCCGCTTAATCAGGTGAATTTGCTTAAAATCAGATTCTGCTACCCTTCTTGATAAATTTAATTGATAAAATATTAAATGCCTGAAATAAAATTCTTTTAATTTTATTAAAAACATATATTGTGAGAAACGTTTAAGCTATGTGGAGATTAATTAAGTTATCAGACTCCAGATAGTACAACATGCAGCCGATCAAAATAATGATTTTAACTGTCATAGTGTATTGTTTTACCGTTCTTTTCTTATTCGACTGTGAGTTACAATATATAAGAATTGTAGACTTTAAACAAACAAAAACGAATTATTTAGAATTAGCAAATAATAAAAATAGTACAACTCACATTCATTTACTCCATTTGTGTACATCCAAGTATGAAAAGGTCGTGTGTCTTACCTGAAACAGAAAAAAGAAAGACTTGAAAACATCACCAAGTACATCATTTTATTAAAAAAATAATTGGTCTATTTACGTGTACGTAAATGGATCAACACAAATTTTGCAACCAATGAAAATTAATTAATTAAATGAAAATATTTATTATAATAATAATTTTTATGTAATTATTTATTTAAATAATAAAATAAATATTAATGTATCTAAATGTATTTAAAAGATTGCTATTTAAGTAAAAAAAAAACATGATCTGACATGTACATGGTACTTTCGTACCATATAATTTAATAAAATAAATAAAAATGTTAAATGTACAAAAGTGCGATGACGGCATATATACTCGTATTCATGAAAATACAAACAAAAAAAAAGTTTTTATATATCGTTCAGTCGTGGTAAATAATATTTTTATAGTTCACGTTACGGTATTTTGAAAAATTACAGAATAGAGCCAAATTAAGTTTTTGTTGTAATATTCGTAGGTAAAATCATTTTTCTCGCATTCGTGGGTAGGTACTATATTTGCGTCATAAAAGCTCTTACAGTCGACTGCCGGGCTCGCTGTGTTTACTTCATGAACGGAGTGTATGCTAATTCTTGCTAACGAATTGCGTTTTATTTATAAACCTAAACAAAAAGAATCAGAAAAAAGAAAAAGGTTTCGTCAACTACGATTCGTACCCGGAGAGAAATTTTCGACAGGACGGCATTAATTGTTGAGTTTGAGCCAATTTTGAATAATTCTTAAATGTAACAAAAGTATTGTCTTTATTATAATTTTTTTCAAACGTGCGGTACTAATTACTCAAAGGTGAAATAACAGAAATTCATTAAAATAAAACTCAGGAGACGTTCCAGAATTTATAATATATTTTTTTATAAATCATTCTCATATTTTTTCGATTTTTTTAAAATCTCTTTACAGTCTTCACTTTGTACTTGAATGTGATAACTAGGGATGGGTCGTCGACGTATTTACCGTCGACGAAACGAGACCGTCCACGTCCATCCATCGACGAGACGATCAACTAGTTGAATTCGTCAACTAGTTGACGCGTCAACTTCGTTACGCGGACGTTCTATATAAACATCGGGACGATGGTCAACTGTCTACGGTTCAACGCGACGCTTCTCGACGGCTCAACCGTTGGCTATTTTTATGACGTTAATTTTTAAAATTTAAAGAAGTTCGAAGGAATATAGTTTCGGGGAAACTAAAACCGCTACTTGTGCTTATATGTAAAAAGAAATATTTTATTATTTATTTGTTTACGCACATTATAGGCTTTTACATATTGTTTTATATACTTTTTTCTATATATAACAAAGAAAGAAGTAGGTATACACGGCAATATCAGGTGTTAGCAGTAAAATATAAATATAAACTACATATATAAGCAGTGAAAGTATTGGGTACAAGCATTAAAATGTGAGTAAATAAAATGGAAGGAAACAATGATTTTGCGTAATAAAGGCACCAGTTATGAGGTGCGGTAAAAAATACTTACATTTATTTATTATCTATAAATTTATAAATAAATACATAATTTAAAAATACTTTACATTTGAGGTGTTATCTAGAAATTTATTGAAGAATAAATCTTTCAAAGTCAGGCTTTCACTTTGTGGTGACATTATTAATAAATAAATATATCTGTATTATTTGTCAACTTTAGTTTAAGGCTCAATCTGAGAAAAGGAACATTGTTCCCGAAACATGTAAAAACCAATAAAAAGTGGTGTAAACAAAATTATAATAGATTTATTTTTTTATCTATAAAGTTGAAAATAGGGAATTTTTAATAAAAATTAATTAAACCTAAATTCAAGATTATATTACATATATAATAATTAATGTTGGACTCCTGAATAAGGACCATAGTTAGGTATAGAAAATTTTATTCCCTACAAGTTTGTTTATCATTTATATGCTAAAGTTGAAAAGTAAGGAAATAACACAATAATTAAATTTTAGCATCCCTTTTCAGGTAAATATAAGAAGTCGAGATCGATCGAATAAAATATTGATTTTAGAAAAATATCTAGCCGGCCTGTTAATTAATAATAGTTCAATAAAAAATAAAATAATTAAACAGAATTGTTTTATTTTATACAGCGTAAAATTAGGAATTCACCGAATCGTCGCACGTGACATCACAAAAAATCAAGTAAAAAAATAATAGATAATAGCTTATTAAGCCTATCTCGCCCTACGCATGTATTCAAATTTCAAATCTCTAGTCATAGTTCGTGTACACAGATCTGCACTCTATGGTAGTGTACTTTAGAGTTGAAATGAAATTACCCGTCGAGCTGTCTATGACGTCTATGGCATCTACAAGTCGACAGCGAGAGATAAGAGAGAAATAAACGGAGACGTTTTGTCTTGCTCTCGCTCGTTGCTTTGCATTGCGTTAATCTCGAATCGTCCACCGACCACGGCGTCCGCTGTCCACCGTCTACGAATTCAACTAGTCCATGCGATAAACGTAAACGGTCGACGCGTCGATGCAACGTCAACGGTTGATTTCAACTAGTCCGTCCATTCAACGCCCATCCCTAGTGATAACCAATAATTAAAAGAACACGAATAAAAAAAAATATTCGTATTATTTTAATAATGCAACAAGTAATTGTTTAGATACAAAGTAAAAAATATATATGAAGTCGAGAGAGTCTTTTTTACTCTTTCATACTTATCATTTGGCAAAAAATATTCCTGAGCCATCTTATTTCTATAGGATTATAATTTTTTTCCTTTTTGATAAGCTCCACTTCACTTCCAAACATCAATTTTGATACCAAGATACCATTTAATAAATATACAATTTTTAAAAATATTATGTTCTGTTTTATTTTATTTTTATTATTATATTCACCTTATAAAATAAACGTATGAAAGTGTCTTATTTCGATGATAAATGAGTAGGTATACCAATTAAATGCAGGTGTGATCAATTCTTGTTTTTAACACAAATAACCCCATATTTTGTATCGTAAAATGCATAAAGATTATATATTCTTAGAGTTTTTAGCGTATAGCATCTCAGGAATGGGATAGATATATTATATATTAATAAAATATATAGAGTATAAAAGCAAAGGTATTAATATACAAAAAATAAAAAATGTTTTAAATGTAGTCACAGAGGATTACTAATTTAGAATGTGCTGATTTTATGTATCCATTCCTTCCAAAATCATCATTCATTTAATTTTTTTTGTGGGTCACAATCCTAGGATTAGTCCGCAACAAGCACTCGATTTCTTCACTCCTGTATGTCACTTGCCAGCCCCTTTATTTCTCGGTAGGTGCTACAGCGCACATCTACGATAACCTGGTCTACGTAGCTTAATCTCGGGCGGCCTCTACGATTGTTGCTTTCAACATTTCCCTCGACGCCGACGATGGTAAAAAGCAGGACCGGATGCCTTATATAATGGCCTATCCAAATTGCTCATTGTTGGGCGATTCTGTTCAGGAGCCGCCTCTTTTCTCCCACCCTGCTCAACACTTCGTCGTTTCGGATATGTTCTGACCAACGGATCCTCGCCGTGCGCCTGTAGCACCACATCTCAAAGGCCGCTAGCCTCCCGGACACGCTCTAGCCGATGGTCCATGTTTCGCTGCCATACATCAGCACACTCCAGACAAGAGAGACAAAGCTATATTTCCTATAAAATCTTGAATTCGGTACATTCTAAATTAATAATCCTCGATGATTCCATATTTTTTTTTCGATATTGCTGCCTTAGCTTTTATACCCCAAAAATGTAGATTGGATGATATAAAAAATTGCAAAACTAAAAAAAAATCCAGAATAACGCGTAGAAAAATAAGAATAAAACTTAGATAGAATTAATGTAATGAACCAGCCGTGTTTAACTGATCCACGTAAAATGAACGTTTCACATGTACGTAATTCGAATAATACTGTGTTGAGAATGTGCATAACATAAATATTTGTCAGCTAGATTTCTTTGTGTGCACACCCTAAAAATCACACGAGTGTACACTTTTCCCGTTTTTCCACACAAAACCAAAATGCCCCTTCCTCCGTCTCCCCCCTCCCCCTCCCCCGGTCGATTTATTACCCCTCCCCTAGCCAGCGGTCCATTGGCATTCAAACGGGCATTTGTCAAGCTAACAGACACATGCTCAAGTAAGCAAATACGACCAACACGAATACAAATATAGGAGCAAATAGAATACGCAACCGAAAAGTATGTAACAAACATTCGCTCAAGCGGATAAATTTTTTAAACGATTTTTAAAAATTAGACCAAAATTTGGTGGAATGAAAAAATAATTCGCTAAGTAATTTTTGAATCTGTGTACGTTATATGATACTAGTATTGTAATTTTAAAAGCTTTCAATACTAATGAAATATTTTTCAAATTCAAGAAACAGAGATTACAACATTATGAAAATAAGATCGATATCATCAGTTTTTCCCTCTAGGATAAGGCCTCTCCCAAGGATTTCTCTATACATTCATGCTAGCTATTAACCGCCACATTACTGATATTGTTGTTCTCCATGGATCTGGAGCATGCTCAAAATTATTTCTACCAGTCCGAGGCCTCCACTCCAGGACCTTTTCTCTTACCGTCCTTCTGTTCATTTTGAAGGAATGCAGAAGGAGAGAATAGAAAGACACGAGAGGATAAAAAGAAAGAAAGAATGACGCCAAGGATGATGTGATCAGAAATAAAGGAAGGACGTCAAAAACTTGAAATGACCAGGTAAACCAAATACTAAAAGATGGTCTTCTTAGAAACGTCAACAGTTAACGACCTTACATAAAAGATGTATTAAAATTGAGTAGACGAGCGTTGTCTCAGGACAGAGGAGCATGGCATTTTATATTCTATATTCTAATTTTTCTTTAAATGGATTGATTTATCATTGTAGATCCTTTATATCTTTCATGAACGTATTCACGGTGTTTCTGTTGCCTTCGACGCCCTAGGATGTGAAACATCAAAAACGATTTTTTTACTTCCTTTCTTTTAACTCGTGGCGTCTGTTTGCTTGACGAAAAAACTTTGGATCGATTTTTAACACTTTTCTCATTATCCAATCGAGGTGAAACTTGCAAGCAGACTCGTGGCGACGATCAAGAAGATCTATCAAAGTTTCGTTAAAAAATAATAATAATTATAGTATAATTTTGGATTTTAAAATTTTTTAATGGTTTTTTCATACAACTACAAGTAAGTTGTATGGAGATTCCGACGCATATAGTAGACACGAAACCCGAAACGAAAAATGAGAAAGGGAGTATTGTAAAAACTTGGTTTTTATGGGTTACTTTTTTATTAATGAATCAATAACATTTGCGCTGAAATAAGCTGTCCTGACAATAATAATGTGGTGCTCCATCATCTTTTGCCCACCCTCGCCTCGTGGAGAAACGGTGTGATGGTAAGTTAGTTAAATATATTAATATTTTGCTGAGACACTGTTGCGAACGCGGGTTTTAGATTGCGCCTCGTTGAAGCGAGCACGATAATATTGCAGGTCTGAATTTGTGATTCGTGACTTTATTGTGACGTAAATTGGGCAAGTTAAATGCCCAGGGCTGGGGCCGTAAATTATTTAATGGACGCGTGCGTGTGTCAGCGTGTAGTGATTGTCAATACACACACACCCCACACAATCGCACACCTACAGCATTTTACTATTGTAATAATAAAATATGCATAATATTTCTGACAGTTACATTTTTCCACGCATGTTACGTCGCTGTGGAATAAAATATTTTTCACCGTAATGTTTTCCCCAGATACATAAAAAAAATAATACGATTGTATTTCTGGTAAATAAGAAAATATGTTACCTTTGCGAGAGCGTATTGATTCTTCTGACATATATTTGATTTTATTTCTTTTTATTTTCATAGAAAAAATGACGGTAAATAAATAATTGAGGGTTATAGAGTCCTCAGTTAACCTAAGATTTATCATAAATTGAATTGACAGTGAAAAAAATATACAGCAACTTTTTACACAATATATGAATCATTAAAATCTGAAATTTTCCTGTATTCCTACAAATTAATGTTCACGTAGTCCATTCTCAGATAGGTGTTTATTTAGTAGGGTGGACATGTGGCCTATCTAGATATTACATACTTTTTGTGATGATCACGGCATCGAGAAATTTACACATCTTATTGCACCTGAAATTTCATCATCAGGTTTTAAAATTCCAAATTCAATTGTTAAAAAAAATCCAAGAAGCCATATTGTTTGTTCTTATTATTATATTTGTCCTTGGTTATTGGCTATTCTTTTCATGCAAATATCAATTTCAATGTAATAAATTAATAAACACTAAACTTTCGGACGAAACTGAGTGGAAAAGTAAGTGCATTTTATATAAAAATACCTCCATTTAATACGAATACGAACAACTTCTTTTCACAAACAACAGGCTTTTATAAAGTTATTTTATTAAATAATTACGCTACTAACCATTTCCTTCATAAGTAAAAAAAATACGGAAAATAGATCCTTAAAATATAGTCAAAGTAATAGTAATATAAAAATTTACTTTTTCAGGAAACGTTTTTTGTTTTTTTGTGAATTTAAAACATTAATTCTCTCACGAAATCACGTAAATACTTTAATCTTTAAACGTGGCATATATAAATATGATATTTATTAAATATATTTTTTTGTGCGATATGACACGAAGTAATAATAACCTAAATTATGGAACGACGAATGGAAAAAAGCTCTTATCAATATTTCTTCTCACATTTTCCCTCAAAGTGGCTCACGATTTGAGCATAAAACCAAAGGGTTGTTGGAAGTACAAAGGTTGCATCCCATAAAGCGGGCACGTCAATAAGTAAGTGGGTAATGATATACGACGGTGGGGGATCGAGCGGTGAGTGGAACAGTAGACCGCAAAACCAGATGGGAAACAGGGAAGAACATGAATAGAACGGGTTGTATTGCCGGACGAAGAAGCGAAGCATAGGGAGAAGTCATAGGGAGAATGAAATCAAGTTAGATAAATCAAAAAGTCCAGCTAACCATAATTACGAATTGAAATGGAAAAGCATGGGGTATTGTTCAACTTTTAATGGATGTTGTCTTTTGAAGAAATATGAATTTGTTAAATAAAAATGTTGTCAATAAAAGTCTTATACGAATTACGAAAACAGAACAGTGATTTGATATAGTTTATAATTAATTAGTAATAAATCGTACCTTAACAAAGTTGATAAATTATTGTTAGAGTTAACTGTCTTTACTTTGTTATTAGACTTGATTATTCATTTGTTCAAGTAATTCAACATTCATCTAAGTTAGTGCAAACTACATTAGTATCTTGAAAGATTATAAAAATTGAAAAAACCTAATAAATAAATAAATCACTCTAGGACCACCTATTAGGGTCATTAATGACCTGTTGATGGTCTGTTTGTTAAAAAAAAAATAGTAACCAAAGGTAATGGAAAAATATCAGACAAATATGAATCTGTATAAATACCAAAGCAAACACGAAAATAAAATATTATTTTTCAAAATATTCATCAGCAGCATACGTGCATAATAATTGCATATTGCGCCCTCTCATAAACAACCGAGCTTAAAGGGAGCATGGGCGATAACTCTTGCGACCCATGGTTATTAAATTAGAAGGATCACTGTACCAAAATGAAAAATGCACAATAATTAAAATCACGATAACGACTTTTCCTCTACAAACATGTGTTCGTGTGGCTAGTTCACCCATTCGGTATACAAAAATAAACAGAATTGGAATGCTAACAACTAAAATAAACAGACTTAACTAAAAGGGACCAATCAAAATGAGAACAGATAAACTTGTCTGAAGAAAATTTATTTGCAGTATTGGCGGGTGAAAGAAGAGTTGCCGCGTTTTCACACTCGTTTTTAAATTTAATTTAAATAAGGACATTCTAAAAATAATAAATGTGACAAATTTAATGAAAAGGTGTATTTATTTCACCACGGATATTTTAGTATTAACAAATTATCAATGGCACTTTGCAGAGTAGCAGACTGCTTAACACGATATTGGATAGTTTCGACTTGAAGCATTGCGTTCAGTGGTCGACACTATTATACGCTCCCTTGGTAGTAAATCATGGTCAGCCGGCTGCTGTTTTCTGGTGCAGCCCTTCACTCTATGTTATATGGACTATAAAGACCAGGAGAGCAGAAATGCTAGGGGAAAATTATAGGTGAGAATTTCCCCCACAACAGTTTTACAACATAAGTTTTTGCAACGTCATAAAGTCGTAAAATCTGAATTCTGCAAGCAACGAGGACGACGTTTATTGACCTTTTGCCGCGTTATGTTTGGTAAGCTGTGCGATATGTTTTATGTTCACGTTTTATTTAATAATTAAAAAAATTCTTTTTGTTTAACCATTGAGCAGCGCGTGTCACGACTAATTGACGATCATGATTAATCTCGATTTAGAATATGAAATGTGTGATGCGAGTATGCCAGTGTTTTTTAAATCATAAAAAGAGGCCACTTGTGAAAGATCTTAAACAATAAAATTTACTAATATTAAAAGATGTATCTATGAATGATGATATATAATATTAGTTTATTAAACCATGTATCATAACAGAAGTACAAGGCAATACATAACAAAGCCTTTTCTACCGCAGGAAGAATTATAGAAACGATCTGTCATTGCCGGAAAACGATATTCAGTGACCGGTCATTTGTTGTGGCAGGCACCAGAATACAGACAAACTGTAAACATAAATTTTAACAAAATATAATTCAGAAGTTCATTCACATCAGAAATTTTTAAATAGTTACATGTATTAAGAGCACTTGAGCATACTGGAAATGTCATAGGATGATTTATTTATCATTGATACTAGTATTTTTCAAACGTTTTACTCACGTAGCAAGAAATATCGTAGCTAATATAGAGAATCATTAAATAGTGTTACGGACCCTACATTCGTTCCCAAAGGGTTGGCTAGTTTTCAGACCAGCGTTGTATTTGGTCATACCAACGGTACAAGTGACCGCACCGAGAGCCCTCAATTAATCTCAGAAGATATCGCAACAAACGAGTTACATCCCCTCCGCCTTTAACGACACTTTAATCATCATAACAACTGCAAGCGAAACAATCAACGCGGAGTGACGTTGATGGACCGTCCCGGTAAACCCATGAATCGCCGCGTCACTCCAACAATACGTTAACAATTAATTTAAGTTGAACATTACACATACGGCGCAGGACGCAGGACTGGCGGTGGCCGAATGACCCCGGGTGGCTAATTTATCCCCGGGTTGGTGGGACCTCCGCCCCCACCCTGCCCCGGGGTAAAGGTGCAATTTACGATTGTGCAATATATTTAAACGCAACAAACGAACGGTATCTGTAAATCTTTGGAAGGGAAAAGAGGGACCGAAGAAAAATGAGGTTTCTTTCCAGAATCAGTATGCAGGCCACGCGGTATTGATTGCGAGGCTTCCGTGTGCCAAGGCAGACTTTAAAAATCAACGAACTAAATGCATTTTCTAAAACTTTTTGTATAGGAAAGAAATTTACTTCGGAACTAAAACCGAAAAGCGCAACATTATTATAAATTGAATTTTGATTTGAATATATTGGCAAAAATGAGTTTAAGGCGAGTATAATACAAAAAGCGGGCATTATTTTATTTTTATTAAAAATATAAAGAAACCCGGATGAATGAAGGTTATGAATATATAGAAATATGTAAATAAAGCATAAAACAATAAAACTTAAATTAAAGTTAATTTGTTTGTTTAGCTTGATATTAAGTTTGTTACGTCTATTGTGTTTATCTAAGATTTATTATAAATTATTTTTTAAACTGACAATTAAAGAACAATCTTCCTGTCGGTTTATCACTTTGGCTGGTTTACTGGTAGAAGGTAAAGTAAGGATTATTTTTCTCTTTGCCTGTCTTCCATTAATTATTTATTTTTAAATATGGTTCACGTTCATTTATGTTTGTTTTATTAAAATTATGTGTTCAACATTCAATCTACTTATTTCTTTAATTTTATACAAAATATGTATAAAATTAAAGAAATAAGTTGATTCATTTAGGAGAATAAATATATAAATCATGTTTAATTATCAGAGAAATTTCATCTACATTTTTAAAACGCTATTTTATTTTCAATTAAATTTTTTAATTTATAACAATTGATTTTCATTGAAGAAAAATAAATATAAAGTAAACTATATTAATATGAATAAATCAAAGTGTGTTTTCTGCATATGCTTTCTAATGGTAAAATACAAGTAAATAATTTTTCAAGCATAGGTAAGCAAATTCGCAAGTTTAAAATATAAATAATAATTCTTAATCAACGAACCTGTCTCTACATATTAAAGAAAAACAAAATAATAAAAATTAAACAGATATATAATGTGTATTTGTTAACGTATGAAAAGTAAATTTACATAATATAATATGTAAAGAATAAAAGATAATAATTCTTAGCGCTGCAAAGAATAAGAAGAGCCGACTCCAAATGAAATGGGAAATGGGAGAAGAGAAAGAAGAAGAAGACTTCTTAGCGTTGCGGTTTAAATTTCACTTCCAATGGTAGCTCTTTAAAGGGTAGTTTAGCGCAACCATTATCCAGTAAATAAAACAAAGGAAAATCTATTTATTTAAAACGTTTAAGCGGACAATAACGTAAATCACCGGAACGAGCACTGGAACAGTCGTCAGTCGGGAGGGAAATTTGAAATGTTGCCGCTTTTCACATTTCATGCGAATAAATGCTCCCGGACTTTTGGCGGTCAAAGTTGGACATTTACATTCTATCGCACATTTTGAGCGGTTCAACTTTGAACACAATCGGGGGACAAGAAAAGCTAAAAACCCCAAAAATATAATTATATATAATTATATTGATGTTCATGTTTTTTTTTATTTTATATATTATCTGATACCTAGTCTCACTACTAAGTTTACTTTTAAGTCTTGTTATGTTCATATAATATCATTATTCTCTATATATATTTTATCCTTTATAAACTGTAACTAAATATGTATGCTATGTACTTATGCAAGAAAATGAAAAAGAAACGTGCCGACAAGCTGTATAAGGCTTGGCACAATCTGTAATAATAAAAATATGTATGCCTAAACTTAAATAAATAAAATATATAATTATATATATATATAATATATATGTGATATTTTATTGTTGTATAAGGGACTATCTTTAGTTATAAGGGACTATCTTTAGAATGAAAACACAGATTTGATGATGCAACTCATTTATATTAGTATGCACAAATATAACCAAAAAATATCTGATTAGAAATAATTTGGGCATGAAAATGTCGTATAAAAATGTTGTATCGAATATACTGTAAATGTTTTACATCGTTTGCCTGATGATAGTAAAATTTCCCACAAATTTAGAATCAGTCAAATACGTCGGTGGATTTCTAGAAAAATGCATCTCTTCATAAGCCTGTCGGTGTTGCCATTTGGTGCTACGTCTGTATAAGATATTTATTATGTGCATACACAGGTGCCATGTCATTACAGTTTGAAGTCACCTTTAAATGAAACTCGCTTCTAAATGACATATTATTATTATTATTAATTAAATAAACCATTAAATAAAGGTGAACTTAGAATAAAAAAAATTCGTATAACTTGATTGTTAATTTGTCCGAATCTATCTTTTTATGAGCGTGCGCAGACTTATATATATATATTTTAAGAAAGTTCAAGTATAAACAAATTAATTAAATGCTCAAATTTTTCTTTTATATCTAGGAATATCTACCATAAGCAAATAATAAATTATGTTCCCTTATTCTCGGGAACGTCAAATGTTCACGAACAGCCATTAAGAAAATAGGTCAGAACCCAATACTTATTTTTTGCAATTGTAAGTACATACGGTATGGAGTATCTTCCACGACATTTTGCTTTGTTAATACCTCACTCTTTCAACTGTAGTGCCAGATTAAGCGAGAGGGATGAAAATATGTCCTTTATTGCGAAATAATGCGAAGAAGAAGCGGAGAAAGGTAGAATACGAGTTTGACGAAAATCTGGAATAAATGTAACAACGCAGGATAACACAGCAGCACCATTATTATTTTTAACAATGTAATCGAAAATATTGAAAAATTTCCCCTATATTGCAAATATGAAACGCTTTATATAATACATTAACAAGCTAAACCGTGGATGTCTATGTACCATCTGCAATAACATGAAATGTTTTCCAAGATATTACAACATAAAGGTATTCAATAACTTTAATTAATAATATATATTAATGGATATTAATATATTTAATACAAAGATTTTCAAGAACTTTTATTAATAATATATATATAGATGTCTACGCACGTGAGAGACTTCGGTCTCTGAGACGAGAGATCTATGACTCATCCGTGTACACGAATCATAACAATTTTTTCTCTAAATTTAAGTTTCGCTAGTCTTGAGAGTATTGCATCCTATTTATATACTTATTTTTACATTTTATATGACGAAAAAATCTACTGAAAAAATGCTACGATAAACAATTTTGTGTCTAAATCTTTCTTCTAAGATGTCCCAAGCAGCACAGATACGGTCAAGGTTAAGATTCCAGACATAATAATTTTATTATTTGTTACAACATTAAACTTAGTAATATTTATATGTTCCACGACATTAAAGAACATAAAGCTTAATGATAAAAATTTAACAAAAAATATATAGAAAATGGCACGTTAGTCAGGGTGTAATGCTTGTGATGTTGGGAAAATCGATGCTGAAGTCGGGAAGACATCCGCGCTTTTGGGAAATAAAGAAAATCGGGAAGAATTATTTTCGTAATTTGACAAAGTCCGATACTTATTAAAGTTTTTAAGAAATATGATGAATATATTTAAAAAGGATAAGTAAAAGGACAAAATAGACGATCATTAAATGATGCTTAAATAATTTGGCGAGTAGGAATTCTCACCAATAATATTTTTTAAAAAGATAATATTTATTTAATTTATAATTAGTGCAATAAAATATTACACAATGGTAAATACTTGAAAGAGATATTAAGACATGAAATACTGGGGGAGATAAAAATGATATCGTTATACAATCGAAATAATAAAGTAACGCTGATGCTTACGAATGTAAATGATACTTGAAGTGATAATTTTTTTTCGAAAACAGTTAAATTCCACCAGTCCACCATTCACTGGTCAGCTTAATTGATCAATTTTGTATAATAAATAGAAATAAATTTGTTTTCACCAATTTTGTATTGTAAATATCAACTTGCTTCAATACAAAAGTGGTGAAAAGAAAATTTATTTCAATTAATTATATTAATAATGTCACCACAAAATTATATTGCTGTGTTTTAAGAAGAAGTTATTAATTTTGTGTTTACAGTGAAATCTACATATTCGTCGTTTAGTCGTTATATATAGTCGTTTAGTCGGAAGGAAGAATACCGAATCGAACGAATATTTTTATATACACACAAAATGTATGATGTTCTTTAAAACACCCAAAACATGTAACATGACTGTGGAGAACAAACCCATAGAACAGGTCGGCACCTTCAGATCTGAGAAGCTGATCTGTGTGAAGGAATACAAGCCCAAAGGCAGCGGAAATCTCTGATGCTCTTGGAAAAATAAAGATATGGCCATCAAGAGCAAGATGAGAATTTATAAATCATACGCAAGACCAATAAAGACATACGGCGTTGAAGAAAGAGCAGAACAATCAGGACTAAACAAACATTGAGGACTTCCGAGATGAAGACACTGAGGAAGATAGCAGGCAAAACTCTGAGGGATCGCATGAGGAACACCAGGATAAGATAGATATGAGGCTGAGGACATTGTATGATGGAGTAGACAGCAAAGGAGGGACTGGTATAGTAATGTCTAGAGAATAGATAGTACCAGACTTTCTTATATCACACGACATTATCAGCCTCACGGAACCTGGAAACCTGGGAATCCACCTCACACGAGGCGCTCTAGAGAACAAACCGCTTAGGTGTATTAAAAGGAAGGAAAAGAAGAAGAACATAATATAACATAACATAGTTACGTTTTCACTGTTAGTAATACGCCAGCTTTCAAAACGTTATAATTCTTATAAAAAAACAATTAGTGAAAGTAAGCAGTGTTATTATTTTTATATTATATATAAATTAAAATGATCTTTCACCAAGCTTCATAGGAAAACTTCGAAAAATCAATGTTTGTAAAAATAAAAATTCACATCATTAAAACACCAGCGTAATATATTTTTACAGTATGAAATGAGATATGGTATACAATGGTTATTGCGAGAAAATTTTTACTGAATAAGGGATTTCCAGAAGGTCGATAAACATTTAAATATAATGAAAACATTATCTCATTTGAATTTTAAATCGATTTCATGTTGGTGCCGGTACAGACGCACAAACCTGCAATCTTGGATGTGTTGTTGGAGCTGTTATATGTTTATATACTAATACGTGTACACACATTTTATATATATTTAATACAACGAACTTTAAAATGAAAAATAAATGTAGTAATGGCCATGGTATTGGCTTTATGGGAAAGGAAAAAACACATTTGAAATACAATTAGTAATTAAAATGTGTTTTTTCAGAAGCTTGTTATTCGAATTGGCAACACTACTTCCAGCGACAGCCAATATGACAGCTATTTGTGCTCAGTTTGCTTTTCCATTTCGAATAAACAGAATAAAATGACGCCAGAAAAACGTTGAAATTGGGCAAATTTATTTTGTAATAACGTAAGTACTAAGTATCTTAATCATATTTAAATACTAACGACATAAATTATCTTACCATTAAATTAAGTCAAAATCATGGCCATAACCACGATTTTTGTGTGTTTTATTTCAATGTTAAGTTCTCTAAAAAACACCTTATATTTACCGGTTAATACCGGTAAATATAGGTTGTTTTTTAGAGATTATAGATATAATATAACATAGAGTAGCTTGTTGGTCTTGTGGTTAGGACACTTACCTCGTGATCCAAAGGTCGCAGGTTCGAACCTCATTCCAGACTAGCAAGTTAGTCCTATTTTCATAGCACAAGCGTTTAGCTTAGTTTTAAAATAGTAAGAATATTGATGCGACACATATTCGCATCTCTATTATATATATATATATATATATAATAATAAGATAATAGAGATAATAATTTATAAGCAGTATAGGGAATGCTATAATAGTGGCATAATATCTACTGATCAAAATTACTAAATAAGGTATACAGAATTGTTTTAACAGAAAAGATTTTTGGCTCGTGATGATAATCTTATATCTGAATGCTAATAAAAATCTAAAAAGATACTTATTTTAATTGAAAAATAAACACAGAAAATAGACACTCACATTAATCTGTTCTGACGCTCAGCTATCGCCGTTCATATGCCTGCACGGAGGCCCCAGTACACGATTTTCGTATTTGCTCTCGATTTTGCTAAATTTAACGTAAACTTATTAAATCATTTTGCTAAACCCATAGCTAAACAGCTAAACTAATTTAATCAATTTTATTATGATAGATCCATTTACTCTTGAAGCATTTCCTTAAAAAAATATGAACAAATATACTGCTATAACATCAAATAATTATAACCCCGAAACACTATTATAGTTTTCATGCAATAGAGTTATCTTTGGTACACTAATCTTGCATATTTTCAATTCTTGACGCCGCCGGGTGCGCGGCGTACCACAGTGCGCGGCCCCGACTATACGATTTAATTAATTCGAATTCTTGAGTATGAGGTATAATTTTTTGAATATTTTTATATTAATGACAGTGAAATTTTCTTAGTACGTATGTAAAATTTAATTAAAATAATCGATATTTTAATGGTTTTATGGATACTGCAATAAAAGAAACACAACGTTTAATTTTTGTCTTTTTTAAAATGATATATTTAACAACTATTAATGTCTGAATAGCTCCACTTCTTTTTCAAACTTAATACAATCAAGAAATTTAAGAAAAAATTACATACTATGTTTTAAACCACTTAATTGCTATATATATTTTTGTCAACTAGTTTCGGTTGGACTCAACCTTCTTCAGGACAATGAAGTTGCTCAACCTTCTTCAGGACTAGTTGACAAAAATATATATAGCAATTAAGTGGTTTAAAACATAGTATGTAATTTTTTCTTAAATTTCTTATAATGTCAAGCCACAAAGTGTTTTCTTGCTTTGAAAAGTTAATACAATCAATTTGTAAATAAAAAATATGGTCTTTATTTGAAAATATACGAGATTAGTGTAGCAAAGATAACTCTATTAACTAAAATAGTGTTTCGGGGTTATAATTATTTGATGTTATAACAGTATATTTGTTCATATTTTTTTAAGGAAATGCTTCAAGAGTAAATGGATCTATCATAATAAAATTGATTAAAAGCCTGTTTAGCAATGGGTTTTGCAAAATGATTTAATAAGTTTAAGTTAAATTTAGCAAAATCAAGAGCAAATACGAAATTCGTGTACTGGGGCCTCTTAAGGAGACTACTATGCTACAAACTGCTTACATAATCAACTTTCTCTCGAGAATCCTTGCATCATTTGACTTCTTCACAAGAGCAGACAAGAGCAGAACTGATATATAGAATCGGCTCTATACTAATAATAATAATGTAACAATAACTATTTTAATTGAAATAATATTATAAAGTTGTCAACTATATAAAATAGGACGAAAACAACCACACAAAAAAAATAAATTTTAAAGCATATAGTTGGCAAACTGACAGATTCCAAAATAATTTTAACAGGTTTATAATAATCGTTTACTTTGTAAAATTATTGAAAAAAAAACTTACCTATAAAAACCAAGTTTTTATTATACTCATTTGTATCGTTTCCAATTTCATACTATCAACATATTCCTCTTGCTTTAAGTTCATGTGGAAAATGTATTCCATGTATATTATTATCCTTAAAACTTATAGATAATTGAAAACGTAATAATTGGTATAGGGGGCACGGCTTCGGCGAAACCGTCTGATCGGATCTATGGCTCGAGTCAGACTAGTTGAAACAGGTTTCGCGCCTTCTCTACGTGTCAGGCTCCTTTCTCATTTGTAAGGTTTCCAATTTAAAAAAACCGTAAACGAAAATTTGTTAGATCATTTTTATTGTGGTCAAGAGTCTGCCTGCAAAGTTTCAGCTCGATTGGATTTGGATCAACGATTGGATGACGGGAAAAGGGTTAAAAATCGATCCCAAGTTTTTTCGGCAGACAAGCAGACGCTACGAGTTAAAAGAAAGGGAGTAAAAAATACAACTTAGAGGCCATTCAGTCATAAAAGGCCCACAAAGTGGAGCAATTTTCTTAATTTTTAAAATATCATTGGTTTCAGTATTTATTAAATGATCAAATAATTTGGTTTATGTCATTTTAATAATATCTTTTTCTTCCTGTCCTCCTCTCCTGGTTCATCCAGGGTCGTGCCTCCCTGTACGAAGGCGCCAGGATCTTCTGTCCTGGGTTGTCACAATGGGAACATCTTGTGCTGCCAGCTCCCTCTGAATATTAGTCCACCGTGTTGCTGGGGGTATGCTTCTACCTCTAGGTTAAGTTGGGATGTTCAGTACCCTTCTCACCTAGAAGTCTTCATCTCCACGCATGACGTGACCATACCATATCATTTTGCTTTCTTTCAGCTCATTGTTATTTTAATTAGATATTCGTATTTAGAATATATTGAACCTGATGAATAAATTTTAATGTGATATCTTTCCATACAAAAATGTGATAAAGAATGATGGAATTTGATCACTTTGCAAGACGATGCAAGTGTGCAGAGTTGTTCTTTAAATACATATCTAGCAATAAAAAATACGATGAGTCAGAATAAAATATAAAACGCGACTATTTTTTAATTTTTTGTAGAAAGGATAAAGACATGAAAAATAATTTGAAAAATTCGACAAGAAACAGCGACATCAGTCAAATTGGTTGAACGTTTTTGTGCAAAAAATAAAATTACTGGTGTAAAAATGAGATAAAAATAACAAGGGCTTTAAGAGATATTTCATAAATAAACGAAACTCCAAAATGTTTTGGCTCTCCTGAAAACATGCATTTTTTGACCTATTCGGTTATTCTTTTCGCTCACAAATTTACCTTATGACACAATGATATATACAAGCCACCATACTTACAGAAATCATAAATATAGTATATAAATTGAATATAAATGTCGAATCGAAATATGTATGTTGTCTTGTATTTTAGAGACAAAAAATTATAAAACTTCGTGCTGTTTTATGCCATCCAAAATGAAAATACTTTAAATGAGATCTCCGAAGGCAGAACCAAATAAATATTTAAGTTTTCAGCGGAAGACTACGGTGCATGCAAAGAGCGATTTAAAAGAGATCCGGTTTTAAAAATATACACAAGAAACATGATCAAATAATAGTGTACATTTTGAAAATTAAGGAAAAAAGTGTTTAAGGAGATCTCCAAAAGTTTTGAGATAACGTGTTACATACAGTAGGTACAATCAATACTATAATTAAAATATTCTAATAAAACAGTGCGCCTTTTTAAAAATTTCCTCAAAATTATGAAAACGGTTTTTAATGTTGACAGCAATATGCGGAGTAGGTAATTAACGATATAATATTAAAAAATTGGAGGAGCGTATTCTCACAGTCATTTTATATTATACTTTGTGTAGGCAGGTATTAGGCACGTATTATTTGATTAAAAAATTAACGTACTTGCTTTGAAGGCACTGAATTTTAAGAAGTTCTTAATCTACTTATCGATTGTTTATTAAATGTCTCTTTACTTGTTAATTATTCAATACAGCTTTTCCTGAGATTATTAATAATTGTGAACAATATTTTTTTTTATTGGAAGTGAATGATAAGTGGATTATTTTATCAGCGGATGATACTGACTCAGGTTTTGAAAAAAACACTGCTCTCTCTTGGTCGAGTAGTGGATTCAAGAGTATTTGTAAAATCTACATATTACATGTAGAGATATCTAAGGGAGGGGTTCGTTTTTGATCAAGTGCAGCCTGCACAACGGATGTAGTGTTCAAGCCAGCCATGTAAGTGTTTCATTTTACAATCTAAAAGCTGTTTTCTTTTATCTTAGCGAATGATCGTAAAGTCTGCAAGTTTAGCTTCCTGAGCTAGCCCGGCTTGTCTTAGCTTAGCTCCTCCCGTATGTTTTGTATACAGGATGATACTATTAAAGTACAATAATTGAAGTAAAATGACTATTTTTCTTTTAATTTTAACTTAACTAAACTTTGTACCACGTTGAGTTATTTTGACACTACTACGGTTTCGAGAGGAGAAGTCCCCTCATCACCGAAATAACTAATTTAAATACAGTATGTTTTTATAACTATTCAGGTAGAGGCGGAGCATGAACGGAACACGACATAGGGGAATCTTCGGTCTTTAATGGAAATATGGATAGCAAGGGTGAAATTTTAGTGTATATACAGGGTTATTTGGAAAACATTAATAACCTCGCAGGACAATATTCTTCCCTTGATTATAAGTCGAAAATGTTCAAGCTATTGTAACCTAATATCAACAGTTAAGGAGATATGCGACATAAAAGTTTACATTTTTTTTTCAATATTTCTGACTTATTTTTTGTAAAACGTTGGACTATCATTACAGTAACTCATATCGATTACGAAAAATTCATTTGTTTCAATTCACGTTAAATAAAATGATAAAAACCCTGAAAAAATTCCAATTGGAATTCGAAGGTTTTTATTTTTTTATTTAACTTGTGTTAAAGGGAATGAATTTTTCATATTCAATATGAGTTACTGTGATGATAGTCCAACGTTTTACAAAAAATAACTCAGAGATATTGAAAAAAAATGCAAACTTTGATATCTCCTTAACTATTGATATTTAGGTCATAATAGCTTAAACATTTTCGACTCATAATCAAGGGAGGAATATAGTCCTGCAAGGTTATTAATGTTTTCCAAATAACCCTGTATATTATTCATATCGATATTATTAAATAGTTTTTTTGTATTTCTAGGATTGATAAATTAATAATTATTAATCCTTTATAAGGTAAAGTGGAGGAAGCCAGCCAAATCAAGGAAAAAATGGTTGGTTATGACAAAGGTGAAATTATATTGTATATATATTATTCATATCGACATTAATGAAAAAAAAGGTATAAGCATAACTAGAAGCATGTGTGATAGGTAGCACACATATGAGGAATACATAAAAAATCAGAATACAGTATGGTAATAATAGCACAGTATGGTAGATACAGAGTGGTAAAATGCTAATCAATTAAACTATCTGACTGATTTGCCATCACGCCGTTCTGCAGGGGTAGGCAGATGGGGCAGAAGCCACACTCTACAGTCCTGGCACACCAATGCTGCCTCACGCACCAATGTATTTTATAATAAATTGAAACGTTATCAAAAATAATATACTTGTCGACAAACTGACAAGAGACAATAAATAAGCAGTGCAAGAAGTGTTGAGACGGGCATAGTTTACAAAATAGTTGTAAACGTGTTGTTATTGACAATGGGAGAATAGTTGTAAACGTGTTATTATTGACAATGGGAGAAATCTCTAAAACAATTCAAAATAAATATACAGTGGAATAAAACAGTGTTGTGTTTACCCTCATTTTTTAAAATATAAAAAAATAGCTTCAGCGTTATGAGACAGTTGATATATCTTGATTTATAATGTCCCCTGGGGAAAAAATCCAGTATTGTGTTCTTGAAAAATTTGGACATACTCAATATGTTCTGAAATTTATTTTAGTTCATGTAGGTTTATATATTTTGGTGGCCTGTGGTTGTATTAAACTAACTTTCTATACTCGAGCCATCGTAAGATGGCATTTTTGACGGATCGTAATAGTGTTGTGACACACTTAAAATCATTAACGAAAAAATTCAGTCGAAAAAAAAATTCGTCGCACGGTGTGAGTTGAGAAAATCTTTGTACATAAAAAAGGTTATAGAATAATAATAAAACACATTTCACAAAGTCCAAATTAATGAACAGGGGTCTAAATATAAAAGCATCAATGTCCGAAATCTAAAGCCAGGTAAAAAACAATATCGTAATCACAGCGTGTACACATTCGTTCTTTCTGTAACAACGTTAAAACAAAACTGTCAAAACCTTAGAGTATCTACAATATATAGAGGGATAATAAAGCATTTTACCAAACCTTTATACGTGGTAAAATAGAGCTTACTCGTAAAATAGAGCTTAAAATAGAGCGACACATGAGAGAAAAAGAGACAAAAAAACATCACCCGGTCTGATCCGTCTTTCTTTTTCTTTGCCCTCTAATAAAGCCATAGAAAAAGATCATATTTAGAGGGCACAATCGATCTGCCAGATTTGTTGTGTTATTTTGGATACTTATTCTGCGTATTCTACGCATATTATACAGGCAATCAATATCCTATAACATTTTGAATCATTTCGTTCATTCCATATTTAATGTTGATGGGCATCACTACTCTGGCGTTCGCGCAATAAAGTATAGCATTTGTCCTCCAATGTTTAGCTGTCATTAATTACGAAACTTCATGTAAGTCTAAACGTCAAAAGTGCCATCATAGAGTGGCCGTACAGTACATACATTTATGTGACTATTTGTTAGTAACCAAATAACTTTTGTTGTCCGAAGACTTTCATGATCAACAGCATTAGGTTTGCTTATGACCATTCATTATGTTTTAGTTTTATTAAGTTCCATCCCAAATTTCTCACGTATTATACTTCATATACTACATCATTCACCTACTGCAGAATTTGTAAATCTTCAACATTACTTGCTAGAAGTACCGTATCATCTGCGTAACGTAGGATGTTAAAAATCTTCGTAAATAGGTAGAAGATACTATTATCATTAGATTGAAGGTATCTTCAATATCCAGCATCAAATTACAGTCATTTATGACTATAATTTGATGCTGGAGTAGTGAACCACACGATAGCCAGAAACAGAATCATCCTGTATCTGTTGTAGCAACAAAACTTCCCTCCCTGTTGAAGTGTGGGGATCGTAGGTTTATGATCAGCGTCGGGTTCCTTTCGTATTTTAATTCAATACATACACACACGCATACACATATACATACCGCGTTGGCTTTGCCAGGGGAACCGACCGGGGAAGGGTTGGGGGTGGGACGGCGTCGATGTGGATTTGCATAACAAATAAATAACCTGTGTCGGACCATGAACGCCGTCCGGGAAAAAGAGTATGAATCATAATGGCCACGTGCAAATTTAGAGAGGGTTGATTTTTTTTATGAAGTGCCTGCATTTTGAAAAAAAAAATACGCCGTATTAATACAAAATATCATTTAATGTAATGTAACAGGTGCCGCGGGAATAAAAGTCACAGGGGCGAAAATAATATACCAGTTACATCTGTTAGTACTTTCACTAGAAAAAGTTGCCGACTTTACACGCAATACAATACGTGGAAAAAATAAATCTTTTCAATGAACTGACAGAAACGTTTACAATTTCATCGAGTAATTCGTCTTGCGTGCGGTTTATGGTTAAATGTGTGGAACGATTAAGTGAAGAGGTGTATGTACTACGTACTACACGATTGTTGATTTTGAAAGTGATCTAGTAAAAACCTCAACAGCGAAGCTGCTTGAATAAATGTGGACGCAGCTAGCGGTCGTGGCCGAAATTTATAATTCGTAAATTATTTTAAATAATTATTTATTCTCTATTGAAAATAATAAATAAAAAAACCTTTTTTAAAATCACATTTCGATCAATTTAAATGAATTTTTCTACGAACCATGTTAAATAATTTATGTCGGTTGGTTTCAATTACAGTGTACCGTCTCCTGGACAAACTATATAAATTTATTAAAATCACGTTTGTAGCAACCGTCTAAATTATGGTAAATAACGTCATCTACACAAATTTATTCATTTACATAATATTTACATGCAACTACAACGTTAACGGTATAAACGCTTTAAACACAAAATGTTGATCTCCAAGAATGAGAAACAAACTAATCTTTTGGTCACCAGGTGCACGTCTCTTCGATTGAATAAAATATTATAAAATATGAATTTAAATAAATAGCCACCAAACAAGTCCCCAAATAACAACATTAATATAGATCTTAAAATTCTATATTATACGAATAAAATAATTAAATATTGTTTGTATTTTTAAAATGATTAATATTTCATCACTCCACATTTAAGGGTCGGCATTTCCGAAAGTTTCATTGATTATTCACAGAAACATGTGTTTTCGGTTCAGCCGGAAAGCTTACAGAATAAAAGATGTTGTTTTAGGATGTGTGATTGCAGACAGAAATCTTCTGGGGTAAATAATGGTAGAGAATGGATAAACAGAAGACTGTCTTAAGGGTTCCCAAAGGTCGCGAACAAAGGTAAATAAACAACCTACAGGACCTTTGCAGCTGGATTTGACACAGAGTTACATCCTGACTGTAAAGTGGATGAAACAAAAGCAAAAATAGGACCTAGGATTGGGCCTGCTGATGTTTTAAGTCTTGAGTAAAAAATAATGAATTCACAATGTATATTTGAATGCTGAATTTGAGTAAAAACTGTCGAAAAATGGGTTAAATTATGGAGTATCATAATTATTAAAGAAACCGGTTGAATTAAATTAAAATTCGTGGTTTTATAAACAAAGATAATAAAAAATTTGATTGTCATTTCACTGAAATATGTCATATGTACATATTGAAATTGATCGGCTCTGTAATATCAAATAATCATAACTTCTAGTACCTAAGTAATGTAACAAAAAATAATTACAAAATATGGAATATTCTATAAAATAATACGATACAAATACATTGTGTAAAGTATAAAATCAATTGAATTAAAGTAATTGAATAAAGTATCTAATTGAATTTTTATTCATAAATTTTACGCAATAGCGAATTACGTTATTTTGTGAAAACATTTAAATACATATTTTTTGTTATTTGTTGTTGTTTTTATTACCTGTTATATTTTCCGGATAAAAAAAATAAAAAATAATCTCGGAAAAACTGCATAAAATCCTTTAACTCAATTCATGAAATCTAAAAAAACGTTAACTAGATGTTCTGAATAAATTTTCACGTCAATCAATCGATAGTCGTCTATTTTTCTCGTAGATGGATAAAAGTAATTTTTTTATCGATGTAATAGATGGATTTGCGCAAAAAGTGAGTGCGGGTGGCTCCGTCTTAGGGCCACTAAGCGAGTTAAGTGATTAAACCATTACTGCGTGGATTTCTTCATTGAACGTAGCGCGTTTCCTCCGGCTGTACCACTTCCTCAAATTACCCACCGGCTCGCTATCTCCGACCTTTATATTCGGTTTTGAGGGCAGAACTTCCATTTGATAGATACAATCCTTTACAGCCAAGTAAATAAATCCGGGAGATGGAGTCCAGGGTGCTTCTTAATGTAATTGGTCTGACCATTATAAAATTGAGTAGATTTTTTACTTGGCCGCGATACTAAACCGAAATGCGGTATAAAAATCTTTGTGGTTGAAAAACGGGGCGTTTCAGTGGGGAATTTCTATGAAATTTGTATCATATTTGGCCGGAATATCCAGCAGACAGCGTGCGTCGTAAAGTTTGCTGTTTATAACGCGGTGATATTGGATGCCTCGCTCGCACTTGCTCCTGTCGGAGAAAATTACAGACTAATTTGAAGATGAACGCAAATGAAAGGTGGGGCTTCAAGTAGTTTACAGCTAAGTGGAGGGTAGACTGTTTATTACTCGTCCGGTAGGTACTACGCGCCGCTTTTAATCAGCCAGACGTGATTGAAGCCCTTACGGCTCATCGCCATAATGACCGACGATAAATAATACGACAACGTATTCTCACCCATGACTCAGAGAAGACTATTTCATTATTCCTACAATTTTTTCTTTTAACGGAAGATCTGAATTAAATTTAAATAAACTAAATTTTCATGCCAGGTCGCCCAATGTAGAAATCGCCAAGTTTGGTAAAAATAAATACCAGATAATATAAAATTATAGTTATGTATTATTGTAAACTTACGTTTTTAATTACGCGACACATTTAAATTGAATACCTGCGTATATTTATGAAATTTAATAAAACATTAAAAAAATTCTAAATGGGCAAGATGTGCCTAAAAAATGCGCATTTAATATTTTCTGTTTCTTTCAATAATTCATTTACTACAATACCTATTTGGTACAAACTTCATATACGAAAAAAAAATAAAGCTGTTAAAATAAATCGTAAACGTAACCCAGCGAGGTTAACATTATACGTAGGTATAACAATGTATGTATACGTAAAAACATTGAATACAAATTATCAAAAATTACGAATTTATTTTAATTATCATACCTATTATGCCAACAAGTAGGTTATTTATACTTCATGCATTTTTTATATGTATTTGGAGGGATAGCTGGACCTCGTCATCCCAGGAGGCGTAGTTTTCTGTAGCACAGATCAACAGATCTACTAAAAGAAAAATAAGAAGAAAGAGTAAGTATTTGGTAAAAAGGTTAATGAAAAAGTACTACACAAATTGCCGATAGACTTTGCGAAAAAAGCTTTCTCTATGTGTATTGCAATCAGCTCTGATGATGGTCACTGAAATGTAAATACAAATCTTCAACTGTAAAGAAAAATCAATGTGCCGTATAAAACCCCAGTTTATTATATTCCAATTAGTTACTATAATACAAGTTATTATAGTGAATTTAGCTGCTAAGTAAATGAAAACTAAATGAACTCTTAAATTCTTTAGCAGGAACAAAAATGCTAGCAACGCTGCAAGATAGGGACAAATAGGAGCAATGATTCAGCATCATAACTCATCATCATCACCATCATTCTTGGCACTACAACCCTTGGTGGGTCTTGGCCTCCTCAATAATTTTCCTCTACTCATCTCGGTCTAGTGCCAGCTCTCTCCAGTTCCGAAGCTTCCGAATCATAACTAGTGATTTTATCTCGATTGTTTTATTTTTGGAACATCAGCATCATAATTAGTGTTCCAAAAATAAAACAATCTTTATTTTATTATGTTTTATTTTTGGAACATCAGCATCATAATTAGTGTTCCAAAAATAAAACAATCCAGAAAAAATCTTGAATCCAAGCGTTCCATACAAACGATGAAAAATAATGATTCACTTGCAAAATCAATTTAAATAAGATTCGGAAAGAATTATTACCGCAACGGAAAATGATTTAGCATTTTAATAGCACAAATCACGTTTTAATATATTTTTACGCCACTATGATTGCCACTCTCCCTCGAATGATAACAATAAATCACCCCCACCACCGGGCGGTGGCACTAAATTGTAATTATTCACATAAATCTTCAACCCTTTAGCTGTGCCCTGAAACAGCAATTTCAAGGGAAGCCTTCACCCCCGAACTACCCTATAAATGGTTTCCAGTAACACTGCCTAAGTGTGGCCTGGCCGCATAGCACGGTTATAATTTTATTAGTACAAATAAGAAGAAAGTCCAACTAATGGACCGGTAGGTGGTGAGGCTGTAATAACAGGGAGGTAAGGTGTAATCGTGGACGTTCAAGGCGCTTGTTCCAAAATCCGAAACTAGCGTTGTGCTAACTAATGATCCAACGTTTGTAGCGGATATTTAACTAACAGACTCGGATCATATGAAACTTCAAAATATTTTCATCCCAAGTGTAACAATAATGAGGGATATAATTAATTTTGATTTTAATGTTTGTACCACAAACGTGAGTTATTTTGTCGCTACCATTCAGTATTCAGTATTGAACTATTTTAGATAAACGCTTGTGCTATGAACATACGACTAGCTTGCTGGTCTCCTTATTCGAGACACACATCATCGACCCCTATGTGATTACAAGTGATCGTTAGTCTCCTAATCACCAGATCAACAAGATTAGATTAGATTTGGTCTAGTATGTAAAAGTAAATAAAATATTAATAATCAATTAAATTTAACGACTAGTACAATTCTAAAAATTTTTCCAATAAGTGTGTGTAATCAAGAACTTCAGCAATAAATAATATTTTAAAATAATAACAGAATGTTAGTAAACTTAGTAAAAACTATTTAAAAAATATATATTTGACATTTATAAAACACCCTGACGATGGAAAGGTTTTTCCGAAACATTTAAGTGTAATTAATGAATATATAAGTAGATTAAATCAAATAATAAAAACAATTTTTTTCAATTCTTTTTTAATTTCTTTAATTTGCAATATATACGAGTATGAGGCATGAACTGAGACTGGTATCACACAGCATATTTTTCTTTGCATATTTAAATGGTCAACTTCGTGTAACTCTTGATAGGCATATATAAAAAGAAAAATAGAACAAATAGATAAATTAATCATTTTCATAATTAATAAAACATAATATAATAAATAAAAATATACTTCGTTATTACCAATTATTTTGATCTTTTTGAAGAAGTAAATTTTTTTTTCATTTTTATTTATTTTTACTGTCTTTGAGTCTTGGTGAACTATAAATAAAAAATACTTTTTATAAGAAGCATTTTCCAAAATGAGTTCGCATAATTTTCTAATTTTATTTGTTTTTAAGCCCAGGGATGCTTGTTATTTGATTGTTGCTAGTATTTTAATACTTAAAGAGAGGTAGAACTAACTATTTTAACCAAAAACAGTGTGCCTTTGGGAAAAAATTGGATCTTGTCTCTATCTTGGTCGTGTCAAATACGTGTTTGGTCCCGTGGGTTAGACGGAAACCATTAAATAAAGGAATGAGGTAAATGGTAAAAAAGGAGAACTTTAGTTTTCTGAGAAATATAAGAGTAATACACTAAATATATGGATCAATTGATGAGAGGTAATATGCCCCATCTACTTGATTATTTAAAACTTTAAGTAAAGTATTATTTGAAAGAAAGACCTTGTTTTTAATTGATTGATGTAAAATATCCTCCTGCTCTTGTTGTCTACGAATACGAAAGAGAGTAGCCGATAGTGAACTCGAGATTATTGTCATGATTATTAGACGTTTTTTATTCTTTTTTTCTTTTTTTTTTTTTCCCCTTTTCTCCCCTTTTCTCTGTCCATTATTATTTACTGCCACATATTTCCAAAAGTCGCAAAATTTGACAGTTTTAAAGGAGCCTGTCAACCTCTTGATTTCCATCGAGTACCACTGAATAACTGTATTCGTGCAGCAATTATTCGTCCTAAGAGAAGTGTTTTTTTTTTTTTTAAATTAATGTATATGAATCAATACTCATAAATTAACAGGGCATTTTGACTTATAATGCTTGCTTTTAAATATGTATCAGTAAAACGTATGAGGCGAGAATTGTGTACTTAAAAAAATCGTGGCGCTCCATCCTCTCTGCCTACTATTGCAGGGACCCAAGTTTTTTAATATTTGATTTATCTGATTACGACAAGACTTTTGCGGACACCTCTGTTCTATTGACTTCAGCGCTCTAGTTTTTTAACATCAAAAATGTAAAATCTTATTAATGAATTAACCAAATAAATGCACACATCTGCTCGTATTTGCACGAATTGAAATAAGCATGGGCCTGAATCAGTACTAAACCGCTTACCTTAGTGGTTAGCGGACTGTGTACTAAAATTCAGGCTGCAAACATTATGAGGCACCAACAAAGATATTACTCAGCATACAGCAATCATAATTAACAATGCGGTCAAACATGGCTCCATTGTCGCATTCAATATATGTGTCGACGATGTCTGATGCAATTTTAGTGGGTGACCGCACTTGTAAAATTAACCAACCAACTTGCTATCACCTGTTTCTATGCGGGAGCAGTGAGAGAGGATGGAACGCCAAATTCGTGTTCTGATAAACAACTGTTGCCTCATATTATTAATTGACAGTTGCTTTGTTGTGCGACATGATTATTTTAATTTAAACTTAATTGATCTTTGTAATGCACACACATTGAGTTAATTTAACTCGACTATAGTTTTGAGAGGAGCAGTCCCTCATCATCAGGTGTAATTTATAACTAACCTAAATGCAAAAATTATGAAAATAATTGAGTAGAGTAACGGGTCGCGTAGCAGCGGGGATAATTATTTTGTGTGGTATTTAAGGGGAAGATGCTGAGCAGCGGAGACTTTTGTAAGAATGTGATGTTGTTTATTAGTTTTTTCTCAGAATTCATTATCAAAACTTTATGAGGAACAGAGTGTAGTAGTTTTAGTTTGTGATCGTCAAAAGAATGGTTGATATTAATTATATGGTTGGTGAATTCTGTGAAATTGATGTTCCTTATACAAGGGCGATGTTCTTTTTCTATTGACTCTTTTCCTTTCATACATCTCCTCATACATGCTCGTCGGTTAACGGAGCGTCTAAGAAGATCGTCGCCCAATATCAATTTTTAACTTATATTACTATTCATGCAACAATCTACTTAATCACTTCTACTTTTTGTATTTCAAACATATATCGTCCCTTATATACTTATATACCTACAATACATAAAGGTATAGTTGATGTTCACAAAGTCTGCCCAAAGACAGGTATTCACCTAGTTGGGCGGATATGGGGCTTTGAGTGTATTGAATAATTAGTTTTAGTATTAAAAATAACTGGTGTCTTGTTTAAATCAAAAATATAACGCTAAAATTAAAATTAAAACAAATGGTAGATTTTGGAATTTTTTGAAGGATGGGATTTTAGGTTAAAATATATTTTGACAATTCAATTTGAGATAAATACAGTAGTTAACAACTTTATAGCTTCAGAGTACCCACTGATAAAAATGCCTTTTTGAGGTAAGTCCTATGTAGATTTATTCAGAATAAACGGTTCTATCAGAAATGCATTTGTAAATAAGAACGATAAAGAATCTATAACGTATCTCAAGAATTCGAAATTAAAAAAAAATCAAAGCGGCTCATCACCTGAAGCATCGCCCTATTTTACTTTTCTATATAGAATATATAAGTTTCAGAGTATTTAGAAGAAAAATACCATTCATATATCTGTCGGTTAAATTATGACGAGTTTATTCTTTTTAGTTAGTTACATAGCACATCTACATTTTTATCCAAAAGCAAATTCTCTATCTTGAAAAACAACTTATTTTCCTCTCTCTTAAAAACTTGGTAATTTGTTAGATTTTGTGTTACTGAACCAATGAAATGAACAATTGTGTTGTTAAACACAGACCGCGTAAATGTTATCTATCAAAACTTTAAGCGAGTATACAAACACCCACATTCCACTCAATTGAATTAATATCTTAACTTAAATTCGTATCGATATCGGTAGATTTGTTCCTTACATATCGCTCATTTAAGTTTCCCTGAAGCCGGAGACTGGAGGCGGGAGACTGAGGGCGCTGAAAGTTTGGCCGATTTTTAGCGCTTCGTGGGGGTGCCGCGGGGGGGAGGCTCGCGGGGTAAAAGGGCAGCTCATACAGCTTCCTTGTGCGGATTTATATGAAGAGGGAACTTTCAGGAAACTATAACGCTCCAGATCAGGGCCTGCTCCATTAAACCGATAGACTCGGATGTATTACGCGTTACTTGTAACCGTTCCTAAATATTTTTTTAATAACGTTTTACATTTTTTAAAGTTTTAATTTAATTACTGCCGATAAAGATTCAGAGTCGAACATATGCGGGATGGAACGGTTACATGCCTAATTTAAATATAAAGAAATAAAAACACGAAAAATAGGATATACGCAATAATTTCTACAAGGAAAAAAATATTTTTATTATAAGCAGATTTTTTATTATTTGCAATTACTGGAAAAAAATCACAGTGTATCACTGTATTTTTTAATATTAAATTGAAAATTTGACAGAAATTTTCTACGAGGCATAATTCTAGAAAAAAAAGACGATTAAAAATCCTGCTTAGGAATATACCCAACAGGTATAATTCTAGAATGAATCAGTTCACAAAAATCAGAATATCTGCAATAAAATGTGTCTTTTTGGTTATTTATTGGGTTGGTGTTTAAATATATTTTTTTAAATAGATTGTTACTAAAAAAAAATAATTAAATATCAGTAGGTACGTGATAACAACCCAACCGAACAAATATATGTACTGACGAAAAATACAAATATTTTTTTATATATATACATTGACTATACCCGATTTAATCGGCACTTAATTGTTTCAACTGATCGAAATATTATTTTATGCCTACAGATTACATATATTGAAATATTTTATTTATTTCAAAAAGATAACAAATATTGTTCAGTATTTCAAGTGTACCTATAGGAGGTTAGACTCAACGAAATGCGTTGGTTAGAGATTACAACAAATAGTTATGTATATAAAATATTTAACATAGCAGTTTAGAAACGGTGTATTGAATAAGGAACCATCCCATAAACACTTTGATTAAAAAAAAAATCTCGCAGAGATGCATATTTCCTCTTTATGTATACAGATTGAGTATAGGTGTGCAAAGGGTCTTCTCACCCAAATACCGTGCGCCAAATATCCGGTAGATAAATGCGGGCAAAATGAAAGAGATCGGTTATTCAATATTGAAAAAATCGGTTCAGGAGTGGAATTATACCATATGGCGAGTGCGATAGGTAGATATGTGGGGGAATTCTGAAGTGTTATGGAGCAATATGAATAGCAGATGATAGGTAAGGTGCAAGCGTGGGATGGGGGCAGAACAGGATGCTGTAAGTGGATTTTGGAATATGCTGACGATAAGACCAATTTTATTACGTGGTATTACCTTCTTATTCCACAAGATATAAAATCGCATCTTTTCGTGACAGACTTTCTTTTAAAAAGCCTGAATTAGGTATCTACCCGCAGTAAAAAATGTTATATGAAGAAAAGGTCAAGTACGATGATAGTGAGACGCCCAAAACATGTTTTAATCTAAATGTTTATAATATGTGCACATATTGAACATGTAATACTGGCTGTTGCGAAGATGATACAGTAAAGTACGGGTCGCTGAGCTGGTTCATATTGTGGAACGTACGAGCGAGAGAGTTTGATACAGAACATAAGTACACGGGGCGAGTGTTGAAGGAACAGGGGGCATCTGCGAAAGACGTGGAATGATCAGGTAAACCAAATTTTGGTGCGAGAAAAAATGTATGAAAGTGGACGAAATAATAGTTGTGTGCCAGGACAGAAGGTCGTTGGCGTTGTGTCCTCTCTGTTTACCCCTATGGTAAAATGACATGATGGTTAGCTTACCAGTTGATTAGTCAAGAATCAAACTATCGATGTAAATTATATCAGTAGACAAAACAAAACATTACCAACATCTTACGTCTACAAAATTATAAATTTTGTTCGAGGAAAAAATCTTCTCATTTGTGTAGGGTGTGTGAACTTAATGAATAATCCCATAAATTATATTTAATTTATCAATTTTAAGAACTTTGTATTAATCATTTGACTAGTAACTCTACGTATACCGGTTTCGATACCACTGTATCTTCATCAGGAGGGACGCAAACTAAGGGACTATTGGAAACATGTTGATATTTTAAATATATAAGTGGTGACAGCAAAGTTTGTTTTTATTAATTATATTTTGCCATATAGTCAACACCTGAAAAATGAAGTTAACGCAATTTCAATAAACACGCGAGGAAGTTTTGTGAGTTCACGGCCGGCTTAATTATAATCTGTCATCTTGTACACATACAACTCTTTGATTATTCAATAAAGAATTTTATTCTTTGGTTCAACATCGGATTTTCTTAGCGAAGCAGACTCAACAACATAATATAAATATTATTTAATGCGTTCTTCGACACACACCCACACGCATTTCTTTGAAATACTATTTTTAAAAACGGAATTGTATAAAATGTACATTTTTTTTCGATTTTTTAAAAAATATTTTTGTATTTAATTGAATTGTACATGATGGTGTTAATTACATATCATATATTTGAAAAACAGAATGAGAATATTAACGCTTACTCACTATTAATCTATATATTAAGTACGCTAACCAATGTCGCTAATTAACTTAAGTTGTAATTCCAACAAGTTATGGACTTTGCGGACCGAGAGACAATGAAATTATTATATATAGATAGCCACCACTAAGACCTGTCAGACCTATTTGCACAGTAGCTATCAATTGTCGCGAAGCGACTATGTGAAGCGAAGTATGGCCTTGCAGCAAGCAGACACCGTGCAGCGGCCACCATTGGCTGCGAATCGCCCACCATAGCTGCCATTGGCTTCTGCCATTGGCGACAGCCGATTGTAGACACCAATGGCCGCGCAGCGGTCACTGCCAGCTGCAAAGCGTCTACTATAGTCGACCACGTTGTGAAACGAAGTGAAAAATGGAAATTTGCCAGATTAAACCACAGACCATAGGTAAACAATTGTGTTTGCTGCATAGCGAATACAATTGGCCGAATAGCCGCCCGCAGGGCCTAGCAGCAAGCAATTGGCGACAGCCGATATATATTGTTAATGTTGTCTATATATATTGTTAATGTTAAACTTATTCAGAAATATTGAAAAAAAATGCAAACTTTGATGTCGCATATCTCCATAACTATTGATATTAGGTCGTATTCAAGATAGCTTGAACATTTTCGACTCATAATCATGTTTTTTTCTCAAAAAGTTTTTTTTTATAAAATCTTTATAAAATACCGACCGAGCAAAGTTATTTATAAACTATTTTATATTGACTTGGCATCATATTTCATAAAATATATTATTTCTTTCTTTATTTATTATAGTTTTTTTGTTACAGACATCTTGCAATACTATAAATATTAGTTGTTTTTGCGTGATCATAACATTCATCTCATGTGATTAAAAATTTTGATGTTAAAAATAACATTTTAAATAGCTTTGGGCAAACATAATCTAGTTTTTCCGAAATCTTAAAATGACAAGTTCCTTTCAGTCACATTTTCAACATTGAAAAATCCACCCACTTTTTCATACATAAATAAGAAACACGTATTTTTTGTACTCAAAGACTATCCGGGAGAGGAGTGTATTGGAGTAAAATAAAATCCCCGCGGGAGGCCAGGAATTATCAGTGTCGAACACCCGTTAGTGGTACAAAGCGGATCTCAATCCCCCAGCTGAAAGGGGAGAAGTGTAAAGAATTTGGCTACCAGGAGCACAGAAAACGAACAGGCGAATTGGTACTCACTCCCTTTACTCCCAAGCTTTACTCCTGGTAGTTTTATATCCTAATATTGGATTTTGGTGAAGAAAAATGTACAATACTCGGTTAATAAGATGCATAAAATACGTATTTTTATTTATTTATTTAAACAATAATTTATGATCAATAAAAATAAAGAGATATTTTACTAAGGATGCCATGTATTTTATTTAATAATATCACAGCAAAAAAACTGAACAAATTTTTTTTCGTACATGTAAATTCGTTAAAAGAAATTTAACAAACATTATTTTACTTTCTAAAATAACATGTTAAAATATTCTTATGTTCGATATAAGGGTACAAGTTCGAAGTGGCTTCATATTGTGTATTTTATACGACTTTTGGTAAATTTTAAGATCATTATTATTTATCGATATGAAATATAAAGCTTTATGGAAAATATAGATTTGAATCTAATATGTTTGAAATATTTATTATAATTTTTGGAAAAAGGTGATCTCTTTATTTAAAAAAAAATAGAAAATGTAAAGATATTTTAATAAATATACGAAGTAATACATAATTAGTATACTACAATATCGAAATCTACTCGGCTATTCAAAATCGTGTTAAATGATCTAAAAATGATAATTTTTATATTATTTCGCGGCCATGAAAGTCCATGCTAATAACTGTATTAGATTTACTTCAAGGAACAACAAGAAAAATCGGTTAATCTAGGGTAAAGAGTGTGGGAAACAATTTAATATTTTAATGTTAACCAAATTAACATTAAAAAGATTGAATAAATTATTCTTAGGACTATATTCAATTATTATATTTTTGAATAATTAATAACTTATTCAAAAATTCCAAGTGGATTCGTGGTAGGTGAATTATAAAAAGAATTATATTACTTTTTTGCATTTTTCTTGAAACCCCCATTACAGAACCGTGAAGATGATAAAATCTCAAAAAGTATTAGGCCTATTATGTTAAAATTTTGCACATATCTAAATTATAATATTTTTTATAGGCGCCACTTATTAGGCTTATTATAAATTTTTAACTTCGATTTATTTGAGTGAATTTTTTAAATTATTTTCATAGTGATCTCAATTGTAAGAATTCAAGTTTTCGTTTCACTCAAACCACGGTGACATGATTATTTCCACCAGTTTCGCGCGTCACGGAGGAGGATCTTTGCAGGACAGCAGACAACTCCACCATCTTGAAATTTTAAAAATAATTTACGAAGGAGAATTATTAACCAATGTATGCCGTAAGCGATGAGTATAAAAAAATATGTGCGCAATATTTAAGACAATTTTTTTAAAATTCTAATGTATTTTTTGATGTTTCAAGGTGGTGAAATCCCTTAATCTAGCGTCGAGAGAATTCCGAGAAAAGTTTTCTAGAAGTGAGAGTGAAATTTTCGAGATGGGAAAAAGGAAAATAAGAAGAAAGAAAATATATTATGACCGAACAAAAGAATCGATACAACGAAAAGCCGCGCCGAGCACTGAGGAGGTGAAGACTTTCTTAAAGCGAAAACCATTATGTCTATGAAAATTGCTATCCTGTGTGTTTTTCGTGCCTCTGTTGTTATTATCTATTTCTTCCGGTTTAGGTTGGTAGGCTGGTGGCAGTACGCCGGGCGGGTGGGGGGCGACCCACCCCTGGCACTGTCGCGACACTCATTTAAAGTTGGAAATTGCTTCTTCCGTAAGGAGCTGATGGGTTGTAAATTGGACACAACAGACTTGCTACAAGAGGACTGCGTGCCTACTGCAGATCGAGTAATATCAAAAAATTTACTGCGCGATTTTTCTGAAAACAACCAATAAAAACACAATCTCGATTAAATGAAAATTCAGTAAGCTCAAGAAAATATCGCAAAATAGTACCTACTGATAAATAAGCAATACATATTTTTCGAAAATCCATCTCGGGTGATTGCCTTTATAAATTTGCTAAGGCAAGCACATTCATTGTCAATTCCATTTTACGAATTTTTAATACATACTTGTTTTTACCTAAAAATAATATTTTTTTTTACTAAAATATCCTTTAAAATATTTGTATTAAAAAAAAGTTTAATAATAATAATAATTAAACATGTTACGTATCCCATTGTACACCTTGCACAGAATAAGTTTTTCATCAATCAATTGAGTTAAATAATAAGTGGCGTCGGCGGAGTTACTAAATCCACTGCCAAGAAATACGAATAAGATGTGAAAAACATTTACAAATGAAACTCTCCATTAATAAGGTCCTTTAAAATTAAGCTCGTTACAATTTTTACCAGATAGAATATTATTAATAAAATTGAAAGTAAACGTATATATCAAAATATAAATTAGTGGCATCAATTCTAAAATCATCATTATAGAGAGGCAGCGGGATAAATATTATATATCTCCGAAATCTCTTTATTCTCATATAAAGATGACAATAAATTATAAGGTATATATAATTTAATTTATTCATTTAAAGTTTTTATTTGGAATCAAATGAACACAAAAGGAATTGAAACTGAGTACGCGACGAAGGATAATCAAATGCATGAAATCACAGACTTTAATGAATTAAATATAAATTTAGATGAGGATTCGGAGTCCGATACAGACGACAATAGTTTATCTGATTAAAATTAATTATAAGAATTTGAAATTATTTAAACCACAATTACACTTGCTTATATATTTATTTAAAACTAGCCATAATCCATAAAAATACGTAATTTTATTATATATTTCGGCCGACAATTAAGGCTATGAGAACAGCGTTATCGAGAGTAGAGTAGCGCCTTGATAACGTTAGTGATGGACATTAAATAGAGAATTTTGCTTTTTTTGCTTCTTATACCTCATTATTATTTGAGCCATCTGATAGCGTTATTGACGGACATTGTTACTTAGAGAATTATACTTTTTGCACGTTATTTTATACACCTCATCATTATTGTGCCATCTGGTAGCGTTAGTGATGGACATTTTTGCAGAGAGAAAGATATTTTTTGATTAATAATTAATTCTTGTGACATGCCGTGCAATTGTGGATACACTTAAACTGAAATATTTTAAACAATCATGAAATAAAAAAAAATAATTCAGAGTATTTTATTAAAAAAGCATAAAGTCAATGTTTTCATTTTATTTAATAACAATTTTGAAATCATACTAATTTTGAAAACGAAATCAGATCAGGATTGATCGGATTCTATTGGATTCTAGTTACGGTTACGAATAGATTTCAAAACAATTATTATTTGGGGATTTAGAAAATTAAATATAGTTTTTTTTATGATAACTGTATTCTTATTTCAGGTTAATTAAATAAAATACTATTTATATATTTTTGCGTCTATCCTTTACTCAAAAAAAATAATGTTATGAATTTTTATAAACGCACTGTAACTCACACTAATGCAAGTGGCTTTCTTAAAGTGAACGGACTATACGTGTGAATATATAAAAATGTTTTAGTTTTTCATTTAGTTTTCGTAACAAATTTTTCTAGGTTACCCGCTAAGTATTAAAAAATATTATATGACTTTGGCATTTTGTTCATTATAAAACAAATAAGCAATGACGTCACCGATCTTCGCTCGTGGAACCGTGACACGGACCAAAGAAATGAAGAAGACTGTCTCTTTTTCCTCAAAATGAAATATGATCCTTTTTCCTTACTTTTTCGTACAACTTAAATGTCATCCTAGATCAGTTGTAAAAGTTTTGAAATGTTACAAAGGAAGCGATAGTTTACCGAGCCAGATATAAATACAAGTTTTGTAGGTTGGGATAACTTTAATTGTGATGCCCAACTTTCTGTTGTGTTGAAGTTTGTTGAATAAGGCGGAAAAATGGCGTTCAATTGTACACGAAATATTTTAAGGTGGTAACAAAAAATTGAATTTTAACTAATAAAAATATTTTATTTATTTATAGATCGAATCCAGTGAATCAACGTCTCTTGAATAATAAATATTTAAAATATACAGAAGTGGGCAAGTATATCGTTAAGTTATAGGTAAATATCAACAATATAAGTGCCAACGATATTTGGAATGGGGATTACTACCTAGAGTAGGAGCACATGATTACTGTGATATCTCTGTTTGACATGCAAAAATTTGCGTAGACACCAGCTCAAACAAGCTCGGACAGAAAGTTTCTACAACACGAGACAAATTTGAAAAAATAATGCGCCGAACAAAATTTGTTAAGTGCTGTGTTTCAGCACATTCAAACATCTGAATATTTTATATTTTTTATGATTTTCAGATCTCTTTAGGCTTAAAAACGGACTATTTTTCGATCTTTTTTGAGGTGGATTGGGTTAGTTAGAGACTATGATTTTGTATACACAATAATCTCAAAATTCTGATGCCTCATGACATTTAGTAACGTAGATTGTGTGTTCACAAGTTACTGTTGCGGTGTGTATCTAGTGCGCATACCAGAGTACGTTTGTAGATTTTTTATTTTAATTACATAATATATGTATTTCTGAACTAATTCGTTTCCTTATGTATGGTCTCCTTTAAAATAGTTGTATATGGCTGTGCAGAACAGCTTGTAAATAGCCATCCGCTTTATTGAATCTAATATTCGATTAATACCTCTCAATACGATATCAAGAAAAAATGAAAATTACGCTTCCTCTCTCAGAAAACACACATGAGAAAATCAAAATAAATGGGTCAACATATGACTAACCTGAGATAGGCTATTCTCTTCAGCTTCGACGACAGTCAAAATCGTCAGCCACAAAGATATCCGTGTCGACCTTTAAACCAGATATTTTGAGAAGTTCCAAAAGTTCCTTCACGTAATATTCCAAATAAAGTTCCAAAAGTTCCTTCACAAAAAAATAACCGCGTCGGAATATATCTGATAAAATCCCGGAAAAAAAATGATCATATAATTTACTGATCAATTATTATATCCGTTCACTCAATGCGAAAAAATGCACACACCAGGAGAAAAAACGAGAGCGATAGTTTTTTTCTCTTTTCGAATTCGGAGCCAAATCAAATATTTCTTCACGCCGGCGCAGGCTGACCATTAATGCCATTTAGCTCTAAAACAAGCAGCGTTATTGTCGACATACGGAAAAATCAAATATGCCTCCGGGAGAGGTTATTATATTTTTGATAGTTATTTCATTTATTATCATCTTGAGAGGTATATACATTTAACTATTATGTCGCCTTACCAAAAGTCTTCCCCTGAACCTTTAAATTACAACGACTTTTGGTCATTCTCCATTAGATCAGGCTGCAGCAGGCATCGTAATCAATTCCATACCCAGTCGTGACGCCCAATGATGATCTTTTATTTGAATATTGACGTCAGAGAAGGAGACATTTTTGGCGAATGCTGCAAAACAATGACTATACAGTACACTGTAGCATTGTTCTAACGTAACACTTCCACCTTTTCCAAACGAACCCGCCTCACTCGAGCTCGTATTCCTCCCATTACCTTCGAATAAAATGAACTCTCGACGAAGTGAACTGTCGGCAAAGAGAAGCGTGGACTCACCGTTATGCACGAGCAGCGTGGAGTCCCTCGCCAACGCGAGCTCCGAGTCGGTGAGGGTCGCGTCGGACGCGTTCCCGCTGGTGGGCGTGTCGGACAGCCCGCCGCCGCCGCCGCAGCCTCCCCCGCAGCCGCCGCGCCCCGCCGAGCCCCCGGAGGAGCCGCACGAGCCGTCGCCTTCAGAGCCGCTGGCGCTGTACGCGGGATACAGACGACCCCTGCCTGCGGAGACACAAGCGGATGAGCGACAGATACAACTGACCATAGTCCCGAAAACAATTTTAAACACCCGACGTTTCGAGTAAACCATTACTAATTCTAAAGGGTTCGAAGTAAGAGCAAAATGAAAGGGTATTGAAAATGTGCAAGGGATGATAGCTACAATTCGGATGCAAAGCGAAATTTTGTTTATGGTTCAATTTAAATCTTTGTGTTTCTTACACTACTGTACTAAACTGTTTCTTATCGTACACAATCTGAGTTTTCATTTTAAGTGTTATGGAGTAATAGCAGTTCGTTAAGTATCCTCAAAATAAAGAAAAAAATAGATAAAGTTACAAAGAAAAAAATAATTAAGATAACTAAGAGAATGACATGTAACAAAACCAACTATTTTGGGTTTATTAAATTAAATTATAAACACTATAAAAATATCAAGATAAGTGTGTTAGATATAAACAATTAAGTAGAATATATATAAAAGTATAGAAGTATTGGTGTAAGATATATACATAATGACTGAAAAGTGGGAATAGTTAAGATACTTAGTACGAGCGTACATATTTGAGAAGTATAATAGAAATTTCAGAAACATCTAGAATGTCTTCTTAGTTAATAAAATAATATAAGAAGAATATACTAGATGAAGGATGTTGGGATTTTATTTATTTTTCTTCTACGATAATGTCAATTTATTACAAAATTTATACATATATAGAGATTAGATTTATATACTTTCGGCAAAATAATATGGCAGAAGTTATTATAATCATTGTAAGCAGATACTTTAATAAACACTATCAATTGTGGAATGCTTTTGAAATCCGACATACATGTACATAGATGACGTTCTTTAACCCTAAAACCTAACAAAATATTCCGTTGGAGAGGCAAACATTTTTGCTTTGCCATTGAAATGAAATAAACATCGAAATTAACATCATAATCATATTATGTATATTCCATTCATATTAATGAGAAACCCTTATTGGGATCTATGAAGCTTAAAATTATATAAGTAAAAAAATATATATTTTGCTTTTCAGAAGTATGGTGTTCTACAAAAAATTCTTTCATCGTGTAAATAAAATCTGGGCTGAGCAGGCTGGTACCTGAATCACCTAATTATTAAAAATGCCAATTTCTTAAGCTTCTTTTCAGATATAAGGTTCAAACGTAAATAAAATTCCCTGACGAAATCATAATTTCGTTTTCATGTAAAGTCATTATAATAAATAAGGTTCATTAATTTGTGGGCAAATATAAAAAATATTGGTATAGAAAAACCACATATCCCTGAATTTTTTACCTGATAGAAAAAGGAATAACATATTTTTACATACGTATTTAAAAAAAGAAAAAATATACGAAATCAATGTATAATATATTAACATGTATTTGTATATATATTGTACGCTGACGATTAAAAAAAATATACTACCATAAAATCACTATGTCAATCTTTATCAGATTTTCATTGGTAAAAATAATTCTGTATAATGTATGGTAAAAAGATTAATAATATAATATTATACATATTTATGTTAAGTAGTGGGTCTTTGACTTAATATAATGTAGACGGTATAGCGTTACTGCGTTAGCTTAGTCGTCTCCGATGTAGAGTACTACGGTTGAAATGTGTACACATAGCGTGACACAGGTCTCTTCTACATAGTAATGTTTGACAGTTTTCACGCATCACGACTTATATATGAGTTCTCGTGAAGTTCGGGCTATCCTATACGCTATTTTGATTATTTAATTAAGGCTAAAAACTAATTTATAGAAATATCAATTTTAATGATGCTTGATTTTCTTTCAGCACGAAATCTGAACAGAGTTTGTCAAAGTCTGCAAGATGAATAGTCTGATGAAGAAGCACAGAAGACACATTACGATAATCCCTCTCCTAAAAAAGAGAAGTAGCGTAAGGTGAACGACCAAGATGAATTCGAATGACATTCAATATTGTGGTGAGCGGTTCCGAGCAATTGTCTATAGCTGAACGCATCCGCACTAGTAGGTAAAGCATTACCTAGCCCCTATTAGAGAACGGCAAATGCCTCACTTTTGTTTAGGGCATCAGATCCGATATCTACTATTGTAAATTAATGACTGTTAATTATTGAATGAAATAAAATAAGATGATACAATAAATAAATTATTCGGAAGTAAAAACGGTTATGAATTTTTAATTTCAATGACGTTTTCACAATTACGTAGTACGCGGAGTATTATAATAGTTCAATTATGAAAGTATTTAGTTGTACAAAATATGCTTGCAAATAATTTGTAGTGATTTTCCAAAATGGCCGACGTACCACGTTGAAGCCATCGAGTCGACTGGTTGGGTCTCCGCAAGCGGGATATCAAATATTTCTCTACATTCAGTTTCAGCAGATAACTCCAACGGCAGTTGCCGTGGCGTTCGTAGCTAGTGAACCGAGGCTTTAAATTAATTACCAGCTCTGCCAAAGTTCTCCTGAAATTGTGGAAATTCCTCGATTCGAATGTGGCGTTCCGGTAAATATAAATCTCAGATTAAAGCGACATTCTAAGTAAGGAATGTTTAAATAAAATGATATATGCAAGTAATTTAAAAAATAAAAGAATTTAAAATATTTTAATATTGTGAAATGTGCCAATATGTATATATTTAAAAAATGCGTGTTTTAACCATTGGACCAATAAGTACTTTAGTAGAAGATATAATGAAAAGACTTTATACGAATCACTTAAAAACATAGGTACATTTGTCAAAAATACATATTTTAAATAATTTTTCAATAGGATATTTCTTTACGTTCAATATCATATTTTTTTCGATATACATTTTCTGTTTGTCTTCTAAGTAATTCAACTAATTTGTTGAAAAATATTTTTTTAAAAATATTTTTTATTTTATTTACTTAAGCACAAACACAGACATGACTAGCACATAAATTTTGTGCATGACGGTTTAATAAATGTCAACTAAAAAATATCCTGTGATGTAATATTATTATATTACAAAGGTATAATCACACAAGGAAGTTTTTATATCAATGCATCATTATATTGTCAGATTGGTCAATTTTAATGTGAATTCATTGCAGATAGGGCTTACTGCTCAGTTTTCTATAATGGGTAGCGGAATAGATAAATGTGAGATAGAAAAAAATTTGAGTTTCAATAATATCTTGGGAAGGTATAATAAGTTAGATTAAGGACTTACAACTTTGCTGGGGGGCAAAGTTTAGGCAGAAAAAAGATCAAATAGTTATTAAAAAATTAAATATCTACAATGTAGTAGGTTTTATTTTAGAGTATTTAAATAAAAAATCCCAAAATATATTTTTTTAATCGTTTGTTTTTAATTTTATTCCGATTAAACATAAACTAACGGTTTATTGGATAAAATAATACGTACGTTCCATTGTAAATATTTCATTTCTAAATAACAACATAATCTTCCTATCTGTCAGAGGAGGAGCTAAATGGAAATGGACATTTTTTAATTTTTTTCCGATAACTTAATAGTTTAATATGTACCCTAACCGGTAAGCGTTAGTAAAATAATAATTAGTCAACTGCTTGTAAAAAATCAGCCAATTCTTACTAAATTTTACCCTTCTATGGTTGTGTAACCCGTAACCGAACGCGTTTGTAAAAAAAGATAGCTAACGTAAAACATTAATGCAAAAGATTATGATGTTCACAATTATTTAGGATTATTTCAACATTTTCCTTGACATGCTTATGAAATTTATAGGTATTTGAAAATAAAAAACAAGATATTCACAGCGGTAGCAAAGTTTTCGAGGCTCTCTCGAGTATTTCACATACAATCATTTATTACACTAATAAAGCGGTACAAGAACCACTCTAAGTTTAGTGAGGAAACGATCCGAGCTCGATGCTAGTACCGCGGGTTGGCTGATTCGCAAAGTTGATTTTAAACTTTTTTTCATCCCCTTTGCGTGAGAAAATACATAAAATATAAAGTTGAAAAGCTTTTGAAAATCCAATTTTGGCGAAAAAAAGCAAGATTTTTCACATACCTACATCTTTTAATAAAGTAATTAATCTAATGGCAATTTTTTAAGACAAATTAACCTATCGCGTATTGAAGGGTGTTAGGTTTCATAGAGAAAATCTTGAACTTTCTTGAATAAAAATGTATATGGAAACATATTAACTATATTTTTTTTCTTCAAAAAAGCAAAATGATTTTGTGGTTACATTATTAATATATGTAATTAATAAAAATGTAATGTATTATGTAATAAGTGCTGAAAAAATGACATTTTTATTATTATATTAATTATATATTAGATAAATTCCTTAACGAGTAATGTGAATACAAAAATAAAAAAAGACAGAAAAAATATAAAACTGTGAGTAATTAATTTAAAATGTGTTTTATAAATGCACACGAAACAGTATCAACAGTATCATGTACAAAAGAAGTACAAGAAAAAGCGGGCTCATTTAAGACCTCCATAAAAAACTCGATAAAACAAAGTTCAGAAAATATAACCTTTACAAATATCCCTGTTTAAAACGCAGAAATTTTAAGATAAAGAACTCCTTAATTGAAAAGTTTTAACAAATCTTTTCAAAGAAATGTCACAATGCTTTCATGGCACGAAAGTGAAGAAATGGAATATTAAGGGGTTTTCCCATGCTTTATTTCAGAAAAAGACTAAATCTTTCATCATAATCTTTTAAATTGGGAGGTTTTGCTATTATTTGTTTAGGAAAAAACATTTCAATGCTATTTTCATAATAATTTGACAAACTAATAAAGGAATGCAAAATACTTGAAATGATCACAACGTTGCTAGTATATAAATTATTCACTTTACATAGAGTGGTCAATTGTATGTAAATTTAAAAAATTTGTTAAGGAATAATTATAATTTTTTAAATGTTTAAAGATATATCATATTATGTGTATGGACACTGAGTGACATCTAGCGATTGAAATGGCATCATGATATCACCAAGTAACGATAGACTATAGTGTGTATCGCAAGTATATACATAAATTAAGCCTAAATATAAACTTATAGCGTGAAATAATATCTAATTCTACAAATTTATAATTCTTCGTTTGTAGCTACTCCTAAAACCACAATAAACACAAGCAATCTGAGACAGAAGGCAAGGATTATTATTTCCTCCAGTGCTCGAAATCAGAACACACAATGAAAATTACGTGGAAAATTGATTCAGTTATAATAATAACTGATTAGTTTGATGTAAACAAATATGGTGTACATAATTCTAATGTAAATAAGATAACGCAAAGTTAATATGATGTGGTTCATGCTTACATATCATGTAATGCTTCAAAGAAACCATATATCTCAAGATACATGGGAATATAACCTTCAAAATGTAAATATTTATTAAGCGTTTATCTTAATGAAAGTTATGTTGATTGATTATAGAAATAAATAATAATTCGTGCGGACGGCACACCAACCAACAGGGACGGAACTCTTGCTTCACTGGTAATTTAGGATCATTAAATGTTAAAATCAGCTTCAAATATGAGTCGTCTATACACATAGATCAATAAATTACTAGTGCATTTGGACTTGCAAGTCAGTATGAATATAATAAGATTGCAAATTTTCTAAATAATATTTAAAAGATTAAAAATTAATTTACCTCAATTTATATTGAGTAAATAATTTTTATAAATAAATAGAGAATGAGGACCACATCCTGTTATAAAAGACACGTTTCTGTTGCATCCGAAATATTTCATTATCTTCCCAAATATTTATAGAATATTAAGAAACCAAACTATTTTTAGATTCCAATATAAATTGGATAAAAAACTCTTAACCAAGCTGACCGAGATACAAAGAATAGTCACCTCTTCACGAACTATGTCAAGAGTCAAAATGTGTATGCGGGTTCAGCTACTGCAAAGCCAAAATCCGGGTGTCCTGTTCGAACACAAATATTATTATAAGCTGTGGTCTTGTAATCATAAATTTTCTTAGTGATTTAAAGCGTGCATTTATAGGTCTATTCTTAATAAATCGCATAAAAACAGTTACGTATCTACATATAAAAAAAATATATTGGTATTAAAAAAGGACATAGTCCAGTGAAATATTATAAATATTTGTAACGCTATTATGTATTTACGAATTCAATAAATAAAAAGAAAACAAATTTACTAATCAATTAGAAAAGACACAGAGAAAAATCAAATCAACGAAAAAATATTTGGCTGCTACTGTGATACGAAACACGGATTTCCTCCTATCCGGGGCACTGATTTATTGAAATTGATTAATAAATTTGGTTTTAAAAATTCACAGAACTTTTTTCTGAAATTGCAACATCACAATAAGAATGTGATGTTGCAATTGTCTTTCTGACTAATGTTTCGGATTCCATTGCAGGATCAATCATCAGGGCTGATGTGTTGCTGTGTTCTGGTTTAGTATTGGCTTGTAGCAATACCGTGTCGAAGGCAGGGTGAGAGCGTTGTCAGTTTTGTGTTAGGTGTTGACTAGCAATACCGTGTCGGTTCATTTGTTGTGTGTTTATTTCATCTATTGTCTGATCACTATCTCTGCGGAATCCGCGACGAGATTGACTTTGAAGCGCCGAATACCGTGATGTTTTTAATTTGAAATCATCATCTCTATTAATTCTTTTAATATTTATCGGGTGCTTGTAGATTTGACTCTTAGGCTTTCCAAGGATTTTCGGTTAAAATTCAAAATAATAGCCGGTATCCAGAAAAAAATCATAAAAACATTAGAAATAGCTGTTCTAAGAATCAATTCGTGAAATAAATCATAACGAATTCAAACATTAGAAAATCGCGCAACGTAAACCTTTTCGATATTCGAATTCCAAGCAACGTCTGAAGCGACCAGGGCAAAGGTTCGGTTAATTGGTGCTTGCGTAACATGCAATATCAACAGCCGGGGCAGATCCGAATTAGCCCTAACTGGCGTTTGTCATAACGCAATTACAGATGGTAACTGCTGGAGTCGGTAGGTACGTGCGTAAACATTGCAGCAGACATTTTCTTGTGCTGGTCCCCGAGACGTTAGTTCAAACTCAACCAGTATTATGGCACCACCGCGCAAATATTCCACAAGAATCAAAACTGTGTTCACATTTTTTTTGACATATTAATTGCAAATACACTGTGACAGATTTCAGATTTTAAACTAATAATGATTTTTCTGAGAAATTAAATGGAAAATAATCCCTTTCTCTATACGAAATTGGGTACAGAAAACTATTATGTTGAACTGAGTTGATAAGAACAGATAACTAACAAGACTAATATTAATTAAGTGATATGGCAACTGGTCTGTGGTGTAACATAATTGTTTTAACTTGTTATAAAATAACTCAAAGCGTGTCTAGTACAAATTTTTGTATAAAATAAAATAATAAATTATCCATTTTCCAGTATTTTTTCATCATACTTTGTTTTCATATTAATATACTCTTAATTATTTAAAACGAATTGACTTTTGTAAACAAAAGATTTGTCACCCTGATGAAGGAAATGTTTCTTTTTGCGAAACCGGATAGTCTAATAACCGGATGGTGTAACAGAGCTTGTCCACAATAGTTTATAGGTAGATTTCTGCCTTAATTATGAGTCGAAAATATACAAGCAACCATGACCTAATATCAATAGTTATCGAGATATGCGACATCAAGGCTTGCATTTTTTTTCAATAGTTCTGACTTATTTTTTGTAAAACGTTGGACTACCATTATAGTAACTTATATCGAATATGAAAAATTCATTCCCTTTAATACCATAGTCAAATAAAATGATAAAAACCTTCCAATTCCAATTGAAAATCATTGGAATCGTATCAATCGAATCACAATTGGAATTTCTGCAGGGTTTTTATCATTCTATTTAACTTGTGTTGAAATAAATGAATTGTTCGTAATCGATAAAAGTTACTGCAATGATAGTTCAAAATCCTTAAAACATATGTCAGAAATGTTGAAAAAATAATGGACAATTTGGTATTGTATAATTTCATAACTATTAATATTAGATCATGGTTGCTTGAACATTTTTGATCCATTATCAAGGCAGGAATCTCTATATAAAGTATTGTGGACTAGCTCTGTTACACCCTTTGTATACTCGATGTAATTAAAGTTTTTCATAAAATTAGTATTAATGAAAGTATCTAGAATATTACCGTTAAAAAATTAAGATCATTGTGATAATAATTTTCCCACGTATATGAAGATTAGAATATTTATTAGCATCTTATAATATAAGCGTCGCGTCGTGCCGCTCTACGTGGAGAAGTTTTATTTGATTATGGGGTTACAGATAATTCAAACACGTTCCGGATTGCATGTGTACCAACCAACACCCCGTGCATGCTAAACGGTCTAAATATTGAATAATTCGTGATGAACTGAATAAAACAATCAGATGAACAAAACTATAAAGTGAAACAAAAACTATTGTTTTCTATCAAAACTTTCAAACAAAACCAGTCAAAGAATTGTTTGAATGTAATTTGGCTATTCAATTTCATATGCCTGTTAATTTTTTAAATTTAATTTTATACTTTTTAACAAACAGACTATCAAAACGTCATTATTGACCCTAATAGATGATGATGACATTAGCGTACAAAGTACAAATATTTTATGAAAATTTTGAACTTGATATATAAATTTTCTGATACACTTTTTATGATAAATTAATAATAAATAATGACTTAATGATGAAACAAATTGGAAAATAATATTTAAAACAATATAAAGACTAACGAAAATCAATAAATAATGTCTTAGTGATAAAATAAATTATATGTAATATTAAGAAACAAAATAAAGCCTGTCACAAATCAATAAATACAATTCAGGAATGAGTTCTTGATAAGCAAGTTTTAACATACTAAATAATACGATAAATTAATATATATGATAAATTAATGATAAAGAATGTCATAATGATAAAATAAATAATAAATAATATTCGGAACAATATAAAGACTATTATTAACAAATCAATAAATATAATTTAGGATTTAATGATATAAAAATATGAATATGCTAGTTAAGGGGATTCGAGTCTCGCCACGGGATACAACCGAATGCATTCTATTTTCGTAGCATAAGTTTAAGGTTCTCCTAGTCATAACTTTCTGTAATAGGTGGTACGAGCATATATCAAAATCTACCAACATTTTATAGATTTTACGTGATATTGTCATAATTAGCAGTGAATAATTATAATCAAACGCGACGATTACCACTTGTATCATGGAATCTTGAAACAATAAAATTTCAAGTAATACCATATTAAAATATTTGTCCTTTTAAAACATTAAAAACTGTACTTGTAATGTACAGCATAAGTGAGATAATGATAAAACACATTAATCTCTTTTACAGTAATATTTGCCAAGTTAAAATATAAAAATGCTAAAACGCGGTAAAACTACGAAAAAAAACGAAAAGAAAAATCTTAAAGTGGCACTCACATCCATCGCCGACTATTAAAAACACTGGAATACAGTGTTTAATTTGTTTTACATTGCCTTTTCAACTCTGTAAAGTATTTAACGAGAGGCCCGCCAGCGACCCGAGCCTTGCCGGTAAAAAAACAAAGGCACACTATGTGCTTTTGTGTTTCTCTGTATTCAATAAGCGTCGGAATTTATTTATGGGTCTAATTAAGATGGCCGTGTATACCTCGGGGAAATCCGTATGATAAACGAACGGTAGCCATTCCAGGTACAGGGCAGTTCGGAAATTTGTGATACATCATACATCATTCTAAGAGCATTCGTGAATAGATATACAAATTATAGATAAGATGGAGATTATAGATAATTATAGAGAGTTGTGTGTCAAAATAATACAATGTAGCGTAATAACCACAACGGTGTGACATATTATTACATATGATATGATACGTTCCCTTAAGAAATGAAGGTTTAATATTTTATGAAACTTGGTGGTCCCCGAATAAGTTAATCACTACTGGAAGACCACGTATTATTAATGAATAAGCATGTATTACTACTTTGTACGGGTGAAGTAACTTATTATGTTATATACAAAAGTATTGTGGGGTTTCGTACTACCCTTATAACAGAAATTGTATTTTAAGAAATAGGATGGTTTTAATAAATAAACTCAAATGGTTAAAAAGACAGTCAATTGTAAATTTGTTGGAAATTACTTAAATGTTTTTCCTATAGATACTGTGGTAAGTGACTATAAATAATAATTTTATGGAAATAAAATTCGAAATAAAAAAAATGTGATAAATAGCATTTTTATGCACAAATCGCTTTTTGAGGGCGGGTTGCCTAATTTAAAGAAAAAAATTTTATGGAAAAAAAATTCGTTACGCAAAGCTCAGATAATATACATTTAAAAAAAAAACTCAACGTTCAGACAGCGATACTTTATTTAGAGTTATAAGTCGATTTATAATATGCCGTACATTTTTTTAATAGCACGTAACATTATTCAATTCGAAATATTCGCATACATAACTAACGCTCACAGATCATTATCATTGTAAGTAGTGTCTATGACGTATAAACAACGAAAAAATACTTAAGTGTTAGCGAGGTTTTATAAATAAATACGAGTATTTTTGTATCACCCTGTGGATGCGGTCGAGAGTAAAAAAGTAACGAGTCTTTCAGCGGTCCAGGGTTATGCTAACGAAAGGGTTCGTTATGAACTTGATAAAGTATCTATTCCTAACAGCGCGTAACTCTAGAATTTTTACTGTGCGTTATTAGCGCTTCGGCAGCGTCATTCATTATCTGAGAGATTTTCCGTAACGGCCATTAAAAATATTACGCGATTGATAAATCAAAGTAAAATGGAAAAATAAATGATTACTCCGCTTCTATTAGCGGCGGGAGGCTTTCGTAAAATAAAAACGCGCTTGTGATTTAATTATATAATTATTTGTGTAACGGTACATAATTAAAATAGAAGGAAATAAAGATTAACATTTTCGAAATTCGATCTAGAAATATCGCGCGATTGCAAATGATAAACGGCAAAAAATGGAAAATGAAATTTCATTTTTGAGTGCTTATCAGGGGGGAGAAGGAAAAAATTTCAAAAAATAAAGAAAGCTGTTGATTAAGCTAGAGATTGGGGATTAGAAAAAATTATCAAAATCAGATAAAAACTCGTAAAATTATTAGCGTTTCCGCGTGGATAATCGGAAAATAAGTAAAAAAAACTAAAAATTAGGGCGGCAAAGCCGCCCTAATTTTTAGTCTTTTAACATAACTGTGCAACAAAAAGACAGAATTTAAAAGACTGGTTAAAGTGTTACTCCAATTACAGCGACGAAAGTCTCACGAACCAGAAGTTTTTTGATGACGGAAATAGAAAATTTATTAAGCAAATGGATAGAGGACCTACATCAAAACCACATGCCCAAATCATAATGAATAAATCACTTAGTCTTTGGGATCATTTAGAATCTTAACATGGAGGAGAAGAAATTTTTAAAGCAAGCAAAGGTTGGTTTGATCGGTCTAGAAAACGATCAAACTTGCATAGCCTTTAAATGATTGGCGAATCAGCTAGTGCAGATGTAGAATCAGCTGAAAAATATCCAATGGAGTTCCGTGAAATTGTGGAAAGGGGAAATTATCCACCAAATTTAATTTGGTGGATAAGAATGCCAACACGAACGTTTCTTTCCATAGACGAAAAGACTGCTTCTGGATTTAAAGCGTTTAAGGATCGCCTAACGCTTCTTCTAGTCGGAAACTCATCATGCAGGACGCTCTGGAAAATGACGTCTCCGAATCTGTTCCTGTGTGAAAATTATGTGTTGAAACCATTGAAAAGGCCCTCTCTCTTCACAATCAATGCATGGAGTTGTTAGAAGAGAACGATGAACTGAACGATCGAGTGAGTGCTGTGAAATGTGGCTGTAATGCATTAATTACTTGACAGTTATCGGTAATTTTTTTACAATAAACGTAGAGGCCAAAAAAGGGAATTTAAATTCCTTTTTGCAACGCAGAACAAAATTAACGAATTATTAATTATTTAACGTAAGCCATTTTGCGTTATTAATATTGTTTTTTTTTTATTAATAAAGTGTTTTTCGAATATTACGATGTTTTTTTCAAAATCCCCCGTTGATCGCGAAATTTCGCTTATCGCGACCGTGTCCAGAACGTATCCCCCGCGATGAACGGGGGTTACCTGTATAAGCGATTATACCATCCTGGGAGACTAAAATTTAGATAGAAATATAGTGATTTTTACAAAGAGGTGATAAATTATTATTTTTTAGAGGCAATTATTAAGGTACATTTTAAACTATCATTTTAATTGAAAATTTCGGCAAAAAACGTAAAAGGTCTATTTGCATACAACTCCTCCTCCGTGACTGAGATGCAACTTTCCCCGGTACACGATTTTTCGAGACAGAAAAAAAGATCATGTACGCATTTAGAAATTAAATATGTCGAATGTGGTAAAGTTTGGATGATATTTAATATTGTAAACATCGTTGAAGAGTGTTTGTCTACTTGTATCTCTATTTTTGTCTTATTTGATTATGATTCGTGCTTGCGGGTAGCACTTGTAAACGATTTGATGACTATATTTATATTTTTAAATTTTATAAAATCTGACAGAAATGATTGTTTGATACATTCTTGAAGAACAGGTAATAGCAAAAATCACAAAACAAATTTCCGCCTGAAATAATGGAAACCGGTGTTTAAAAATTTTTACGTGTCACCGATTTATTTAAAATTGCACTTCAAAATTGAACGATGAACAAATTAGTTGGGATTGAATAAAAATGCAATATTTTATTCACTTGTGTATGTTCTACAACCTAAAACATTTTATTTAAGCATACAGGTAAGCAAGCGCTTTGTCTATGCCGAATAAATGAATATTCATAAGGGAAACCCGACGGATTGAACGACTCAATTCGTTACATTTGGTCTTTTCAACTGAAATACCGCACCCCTCACTTTAACAACGGTCTGCAAAAAACAGGTGAACTTGTATTAGGTACGGTTTTAGTGGTTCTTTTACAAAAATATTCCATACAATCAGTGCATTCGAATAAAGTACATATTTAAAAACAACATATGTATGTTGTATGTATCGGAGGGTGGCAAGGTTGAGAAAGTAATCAAAAGAAAAGCATGTTGTGTTCTGAACACAAATATCATTGGTAGGATTCCATTCAATGAAAGATCCAATCGATGCATAATGGAGTTCTGATACTAACACTACTAACATACTAACACACAACAGAGTGGAAAAGAGTTTGTAATTTAAAAAAAAAGAAGGAAAGCGAACGTTGGTTATTATTCTTAAAATAGTTCGTAAGTACATAAACATATTAATCATCAATTTTAAATATTTTAACCTAAAATTTACACAATACATATTTTCTACGCTGTATTTTAAATGAAATTGACATTTTTTCGTTTCTTATTTCCTCTAATATTTCATTAAATATCTTCATTGCACTATTATAATCATAGTTTTTGGAGATAAAACTTCTTCCTGAAAGGCAATCCCATCTGTTTCTCCTGTATAAAAATATGTACTCGTATATTATTGAATTCCTATAAAATTGTACTGTAAGTATGTATGACAACAAGAAAAAAGACTTCATATAAACTATAGACAATGAAGTATATGAAGGTCTAATGGTTTAGACTCTCGTCTAGTAATTCGGTGGTTTCGAGCTCGTACCTGGTTTCAGACCAACAAGTAAATGCTATTTTTATTTAGTAATTAGTTTAATTTGGCGGTCAGCTTAATTTGAAAATAAAAAAGAATTAATCGACACATATTCCTATATTGGGGGACAGTTCTTTGAGAGCTTCAATAAACGACGAGTATAAAAGTGAACGAGACAAATATGAAATGTCTGGTGGGATGACTGTGGCATTTTATCCTCTCTATCTACCCACATACGCAATAAAAATATTTTGTGAAAAAATGCAAGGAGAAAGGGATACTAGGTATAAACTTAAAAGCATTTCTGTTATATTTTTAAAATTTTCAACCCCTAATTTGTAATTGACATTTGGTGGGCGCTTTGAGGATGTGGATCGTTTCACCGAGGGGAGCAAATATTGCAAAATAATTGACAAATGTCCCTCTGTGCATCTGAATCATTGCGCCAGTCAATAGGATACACTCGTATTACACTTACTGACAAAGTGTCGAGGAAAATGAATTCATTGTGCGATTATTCATAAAATCATATTTATTCAGATGTACGTTTATGGAAGAACCTTGAATTAAAGTTGAGTCTCGCCTTAAGTACAAAAGTTTAAGGTTCGATCTTGACACTAGAGAGCTTTTTAAGAGCGTTACAGAATGCTTAGTTTTTTTTTATTACGTACATAAGATGACCTTTCAACTTTCCGAAAATTATAAGGTACCTTTTAAAGGATTATGGAAAAAAATACATGACACGTATCAGTTTGATAGTTAGGTCTGTGAATTTATGGCCGTTTTGTGTGAACCCATTTTCGACAAAATGTCACGAGAAATTTAACGTGTTAATATTTGGGCGATGTTCATTCTCCAGCCTAATCCGGCATCAAAAAGGAGTTTCAAAAAATAAAATAAAAATCGTTACCCCGCATTTTATACACCTTTAGCGTTAATTGCACAGTAAATATACCTATAAATATATTTATAAACCTTATAACTTCTTTTTCTTAAGGTGCCATCTCCTATCGGAGGTCGGCGAGCAATCTGGCGATATATAGCAAGTATATATTGAAATAATGCATTTGTATATAGAAGCATATTTGTACGAGTACGAGTGAATTTTTCATTTTAAATCTACTCTTTTGTATTACGAGTTTTGAAAACTTTGTTGAATAAATATAATATTATAATTAATAATATCTTTTATATTCTATCACTTCACACGGATGGTATCTTCGCGATCCTTGCGACTCGTGCCGTAAGGGATTTTTTTTATAGAAAAGGGCACGAGAAGCTTCAATAAACTAATGATTTTCCCGTCTACAGTCTAGGGCGGAGGCGTATAATAGAGTCTGCAAATGACGCCAGGTAGTTTTCCACCCCCGGCGCCACATGTTTGAAGGGTTCGATGGAAAGGCCCCAGCTTCCGAGGGACCCAGACACTTTTGTTCTGAAAAAAATGCGCGTTACCTACAGTCTGTACAAAACGCAGTTTTTTGTGAACATGTGAAACAGACAGAGGCGAAGTTTTTGAGAGATAATGACGTCCGCGAGCTTGATTGTTCCAGGTTGCATTAAAAATCATGATGTTTTTAATTATAACCATTATGAAGTATCCTGATTATCTACTACTGCTTATCATTTACTATCTTTACTACCCAGCAGATATGGATTTTTGTATTTATTAATTTCACATTTTGTGAAAAACTGTTGTAAAAATAGAAGGTCTTATTTTTTTAATAGTTAATTGTAAATTTTAAAGCTTCATATTTCATGAAGGACTTGACATTGGGAGCTGAAAATAGTTGCGATGACCTAGAAATTTCAGGAATTGAAAGAGGCAGAATAGTTATGTTTTAAAATATAGCAACAATAATTTAATGATATAAGAAAAAAATGAAAGGTTAAAGTTAAGAACAAACCATGAGAGTCAAAGAATTAAAGGTATAAGGGGAATCAGGGATAGGGAGAAAAGTACAGATCTACTTAGTAAAATGGATAAGAGACAAGAAAAAAAAGAAGAGCAAAATACTGTTATAGAGATAAAAACACGTATAGCGTTGTGTACACCCACAATATTCGTATATTTACGATTCGATGTTAATGGCGCTAGAATACGTCTATTAGTGGTGTGCGTGCTTGTATGTCTACCGGTGCGGAATATCAAAGTGCGTCTGTATGGGTGTGTTGGTCCAGCTTCCCTCCCAGGAGAGACGGAGGTTAGGATTGTTCGCACGTACGGTGCAGAGTGAATGTTGCTCATTGGTTATTCAGGGCGGAGAGAAATCTATGACCCTCGAGGAATCAGATCGAGACAGGTAGATGTGTGTGAATTATAATTTAATTTAAATATATAACAAAAAAGGTTATAATAGCAATGCTGAGAGTTAGTGCGGGGTTGAAAATTCGAGTAAAAAAAATAGTTATATGATTTGTGTGTGAGAAAATTATCTTGTATTGGCGGTGATAAAAAATTTTAATGTTGTAATATTTATGGGAAAAAAATAATGTTTTTTGCTACTAGGATTTTGATTTTACAGTATGATTTACTGTATGATTTTATAGTGACTCAACTGCTTTCCCGCACTCTTCTCAATCCAGGACCTTATTTAGAGAGACGGGTAGAGAGGCCTCGGTCATGTCTCGGACGTGTCCTAAAAAAATTGACACACTAAAAAAATTATAATCTGGACCTCCATCCCGTTTATTCAGGGCCTTCCTCATTTTGTATATATTTTTTTCAGTGTTTATTTAGTTCAAATTATGTGTTATTAATTATATGATTTGTTAGGTATAAAAGCAAAGGCAGCAATATCAAAAAAAAAAAATTAATGCAGTAATCGAAGATTACTGATTTATTATTCATTCATTTCATTTCATTTCATTTATTCATTTACGCCTAAACAGGCTTTTACATATGTAGGTATATAACAGTTATTTGCAAAAATAATATAAATAGAGAGAAAAACAAAAAGACGAATTATGTACTGAATTCGAGATTGTATGGGTAACAAAGCCTATAAATTTATAGAAAACATTATTTTTGAAAGGCTAGATACATAAAATCTAGAATTTAGTACATTTTCAATTAGCAATCCTTGATGACTGCATTCAAAACATTTTTTTCAACGTTTTGTATATTGCTGCCTTTGCTTTTATACCCCACATTTAATACATGGTATACATTATAAACATATTGTAGTACTTAATCATTAGTTATTTTCAAAGTAATCTTTTGAACTGTATATACTTTAAATTCCTTTATATTCACTGTATTTTGTATTCTCCATAAATATTGATGAAATCAAGAAACAACACACAGCCTTGTAGGACATATTTTGTATTCTTTTAAGGAGCGCAATATAAAGTTATGAAGCCCTCTTACTTTTTAAAATGAATTATGATATTAAACATGGACTGACGTTATAAAAACAGTTTAAAATTTTTTTAACTATGATAAAGGTGCAAAGAAAACAGAAAAAAATACAGTCTAGCATGACTAGCAATTTATTATTTTGTTGCCACGTTCTCTCTATATATTTCACTCACATCTTAAGTACCTACTCGGCGAGCCAGTGTAGCCATTTTTCACATTGAAAAACTTTATCAGAATAATAAACAGAGAGAAGTCTGAAAAAACACTAATATCAGTCAATTAATCACAATAAATGCCGAGAAAATCAAGAACTTTCTTCTGAAAGACGTACGAGAACTGTAATAGAAAGTTCAGAGTACCAGCTGAGAGCCGAGGTGGTTGTTTTGGTACAAATAAATACATTAGGAAGTATGTAAATACAAATACATAGGAGGGTACGTGGGCTGCTTAAGCACTGGTGCGATTAGATATAATTATACATTTCTTCGCTGTGTTCTTTCATAAACACATTACAGATCAAAAGATTTTATCCATTGGAAAATTTCACTTTCAATTCATTCAAACCTAAAATTATTCTCATGCTTGGATTATCTTGATTCTTTGTACAGAGCCATAATCCACATTCCAATATACAGGACTGTTGGAAGAGCTACAGCTTTGCTGAACAAAATTGCTTTGGTTGATATATTCCATGTGTCTGAAGGGGTTTTCCGAAGCAGGATTCTCCTACACCTTTGACCACATTGCATATGTTATTTTTAATTGTTATGTATAATTACAACTTCATAATATGTATGCATTCAATTTAAGTTTGTAATGTACATATTACTGAATAAACAAATTGAATTGAATTGAAAAGCTATGGAATTAATTATAAATTATATCTAATTAATAAAGAAGTGCACAAAGCATGACAAATAAACTTTGTACCTTTTTTCAACTTGTAAATAAAGGACGGATAATATACCTACTATTAAAGACAGTAAAATAGGACTGATGTCGGATGATCGGATGTGAAAGCCCAAGATCTCGAAGACATAGTTAATATATAACTAACACGTGAAAGATTTTGCGTTTGAATTGATAAAAAATACGCATTACATATGTACGAGTATTATTTAAACAATATATACATAACTGAAGAGCGAGCATGAGAAGATGTATGAAAATGGAAGAGGCAAGGAGGGTATGCCAGGATAGAAGAGTGTGGCGTTCCATCCTCTCTGCTCAGCCCTGTGAGGAAAGTAAGTTAATTATATGTAAGAAAAGCAAACTCTACATTTAACCTCCGGTGTTTTATATTTTAATGCCCACCAGTGTCAGGATTAATGCAGATCAAATGATAAATCAAAACTTGTCAAATACACAGTTTATTTCTTGGTTAATGGTTAAACTATAACGTAAGTTTGTTAAACAGTAAAAAAGCTCGATTAAATATCCTTAAATTGTGAATGTTTGTAACTTTTCATTGAAGCTAGACGAGCTCACCAACACCGAGCCAAGAAATTATACAAAATTATACTAAATCTACAAAATATCATAGTTACAACTGCACGTAGTAAATAATGTCTAAACATAAGCCAAATTCTTATTATATTAAGTCGTTTAAATCTCCACGTAAGCCTTCCTACCTCAAATGTCAAAGCGTCGCAGGACGCCTGCTTTGTATTCCCGCGGCTGGCCGATCCTGACCCACTGAGGCGCGGGTCCTGGCGGTGCGTCGCGGCGCTAATGCGACACGACGCCGCTCCGTGACAGACGCCAAGATTAAGTCTGCCGTCGTAAACGGCTTAAAAGCTCAATTTTTAGCGCCCGAGCTCGCCCCGAGCAGGTACGGCCGCTTCCACCGGGAGGAGAAGAATACAAATTCCGTTTTTCAAAATCGTAAAGGCCGCGTGTATTTATCATTTTTTGTACGAGTGGATTTTTTTTTATCCAGACTGATGAAAATTGGCGCAAAGAAGACGCCGCAAAATTATGTTGGATGTACTTTATTTTGGATTTCATGCTGGAAGCAATTCACGATCAATGAATAGGCAAAAATAGCGGGTGGCCCGAATTCGTCAGTGGATTAAAAAATTAAGATGATGAAGCCAGTTACAAATTTCAGAATTAAAATTTCTAATGAAATCATATTTTATTTGTAAAGTTATGATTTTTCAAAACGTTTTCATAGTTCCATAATAAATTTAGACAGATAACTTAGAAAGATACACAGGAAACGGGGAAGGAGCGGAGAACCAAGAAGAGAGGGGGGCCGGGGAGAGAGAAGGAGGGGACCATAGAAAGGACACAACACAGCAGAGAAAACAGAACGTGGGTTTGCAAGAGAGGCAAGAAAACGAGACAGGGGGGAGGAAGAATAGGGAGAGAGAGAGAGAGGAGAGAGAGATGATAGAGAGAGAGGGAGATAGAGGAGATAGAGATCAGAGAGGAGATATGAGAGATAGATAGAGAATGTAGATAGAAGAGAGATATATTATTAATTAAACATATTTTTCATTTTTTCTCTTTAACCCAACCCCTCCCCCAGATATATTTTTTGTACAAATCTACACCGCTTCATCGATTGGACTGAAATTTTGCATACATATTCCTGACGGAAAAATGGGCCAAATTTCTGCCCTAGACTTCCTATCCATCCTTGCCTTGATTGAATGGAAACATTGTTTTAATTAAAGGCTTTGCAAAACAATGGGACCTTTGTTTCCCCCCACAAATTTATTTTCAACTTAATCCTTAATCTGTGCAACGCCGGGTACAAACAGCTAGTTAATATATATTATTACAAATACTATCCTAAAGGATACGAATGTTTCTCTTTTGAAGATTCAAATAATCGTTTCAAAAAGTTTCTTTTCATTTAGCATTTCATTTGGTCGCAACTTGTTCGGGGTAGGGTAGTAAGGCAGTAGCCGCCCTTTTGTTCATTTCGCTAGCATAAATATTACGTACATATACACGTGTGCACACGTGACCAAAAGTTATTGTTGTTCATTTTGTTTTCATAAACAGAATTGCCACCAGTTGGTTTTGGGAGTAAGACTTTTTCTAAGTCGTATCAAGGCAAGCGGGGTCGTACTATATGTAATATATAATAAGTTGCTGTTTTAGAAGGTCTAACGCATGCAATAAACTACAAAAATAATAGCAAAAATTAGTGACATCATCGAACTTTGTAAAAAAAATTGTTCGTGCACGAATGTTTGTAAATGGAGACATAAAATATCGGAGGAAATAAAATATCGCTTTATTTTCATAAAACTTCCAAATTTGTGGAATAGATAATCATTTTCAAATACCACATCATCATCTATTTTTGTCAATTGCTCTTGCCACTTGGATTGTATTTATAAATAATATCTGTTTTTCTTATTCTTAAATGTCAGTTGTGTTGAATATTACTTTAATACTTCTCTTATATTAATGAAAAAACTGTTGTCTGGTAAATAAATAAAAATTGCAGTGTTAATTATATGGCATAATGACATTAGAGACAAAGATTTTAAAAACCTTTAAGTGCAAGATTCGCTAATCCGCGAGTAACATTCCACTTAAGGGTGCTTCCATTCCAAATGGCGTCAATTCGCGGCGCGTCACCATCCCTTACAAATAATGTATTCACGTAATTTTAATTGCTTTTAACTTCCCGTTGTTTGGAACAAAAACACGTAATGTCGTCTACGTTCTGCAGAATCAATTAACCGCTGGAAGAAGTTTTGACACCGTCCGCTTTAAAGGCAGGTAAACAAGTTTCTTACGCTTAAGAAAATTCAAAATACTTAGAGGGGTTTGCTAATGAAATTGAAGCCACAAGCTTAGTAAAACTTCCGCAAAATTAACGTAGTTCAATAAAATACCTTTAAGGATATTGCTAAAAAAATCCAAATCATAAAACATAGATATCTCATTAGTGACATCTGTGGTCATTTAAGGGGAATGAAAAAGCTTTTGGATGCCGGTCGCGCTAAGGATTATTACTACATATACACGGATAATATCGTAAAAATTTAAATATATACAACTTCCAAAAATTTGACAGATATGGTTTTCTATCATGGGTGGAAATAGTGAACCTTACATTGTATAAAGTGATCTCTTAAGAAAGCTGTATGAAAGATCTTAAGCCCTATGGATACCAAAAGACCTCCATACCTACTTTCCCATAAAAATATAATTTCGTCTCTGTGAGACATCTATTATTGATTAATGATGTCCCTGTGACAAAAATCCAGTACTGTGTTCTGAAAAATTTGGATAAACTCAAAATATTCAGATATTTGACCTACGATTCAACAAGTTTTACAAATAGATTTGTATTACACAAAAAACATCATTCATAAAACCATATCATAATGGATTTTTTAAACTTTTTAAAACTGTTATTAAATTAAAAATACTTGGCACACGAGAATATGACTTTTGTATATAGAATATAGAATTGTGTCGGCAGCTACACTTAATACATAATATACATAATTTCTTCTTCTTTTTGTGCCTTACAACGTTGGCGATCACATGTGCGAAAAACCTCTCTGCCCTGCGCTGCCCGGAGTAAATCCTCCTCCACCTGTCTCATTCTGGTCCACTCTCTGATGCTGCGCAGCCAGGACATTTGCCTTCTATAACTCCCCGTCTTCCCTCTATCTTGCCCTCGAGTATTAGTCGGAGGAGGCGATATTTATCCCCGCGTATCACGTGACCCAAATAAGATTATAATAAAACTATTAAATATTATTTGATCCAAAGATGTGTACGATGTAAATTAAATACTCATTTTAATTTATTTTTTATAAAATTATGTGTTTTTATTTTTTAAAAAATCGCTTTATTCTGCGTAGAACTGCATTGTTTACCGAAATATTCTAACATACAAACATAAAAATCTGATCAGTCATTTGTGTAAATTTGTTAGAAGTAAAATAAACCAAGATTTAAAAAACCCTCTAATCCAAAAAAATGATATAATCCAAAAACACTTTACTTTGTAAATCGTAGAGGTATCAAGGGTTCAAATCAATTGATGGTTTTTAAAGTTTTTATTGATATAATGATTTAAATTAAAAAAAGGCATTATCAATCTGAGAAAATGAACAAAATATTTTTCTAATCTTTCAGCCAATAAGAGAGTTTGAAAAAAGAAATCATCCTGGGCGCAACGGTGGAATAAATCAGACATATCAGAGCGGTGGTTGGATGGCTAGAAAGGTCTGTGATCAGAGTGTGTACAGGAAAGAGACTGATCAATCTGGCATGTCTAGTTAAAGTTATATTGAGCATATCAGAATACATTATGGTTATATCGATTGCGGAGAAGACGGCTAAGATAATATGTTCACCTCATGAGGAGAACAGACGACCATATTTAAGTAGACAGCGAGGAAGACATCAAGGTGGTTAAACATCGAAAAGGAAATGGACGATACCCGCATGTCTGGAGGCCATCCATTACAGAGCGTCTAGGCGTTTTCGTACAAGGAGAGCAGACCCCAAATAAGCGCACGCACGTTGAAATAAAACATTTATTAAAAAACTCAATACATGATGAATTTTAAAAATTAAGAACTGGAGATATCCTGATTGAGGTGATGAAAAGAAAATTACGATAATTTACTAGAAAAGAAAATTAAAATTAAATACGACTAATTTACTAGAAAAGAAAATAAGAAACATAAAAATACCCAAGAGATTTGCAAACTTTGATGCTGGTGTTTCAACAAATGAACGATGAGGGATGATCCCTCCCCCACCTTCAAGCACCCCCGCTGTAATATCGCTCTTGGGACGAGGAAGGGAATAACACTGCATGTGCAAAAACATACATGTGATATAACTTAATACATGTACCGTGCGCTATAAAGCCTCTCAAAATATACAGCCTATCTCTCAGGTAAGAAGAATGATAACAGAAGAGGTATATTTGTGAACGCGTGTTAAAGTTGTATACATATAAATATCTACTCGTATAGAAATGTTTACTAATTTTTGATTATTTCAGGTACATCAAATCATTTAACCAGTCATGTTACATAAATTAATAAAATAATCTAATCTTTCTTGCTAGTTTATTTCTAAAATTTAATTTGCAATAACAAGAAAAAAATACTTTTTAAATTTATTTAAATATTACGATTTCTCGTGTTATTGTATACAAGTCATCTTAATATTAAGATAAATATTAAAATTGAACCGCTATCATCGTTATTTTTTATATAGTCTAATTTCACAATATGTGAGCTTCAGAAAAAAGTGAATACCCTGAACAAAAAGTACATATTTGTCAACAAGATGCAATTGGACACCTTTTTCCAAATTTTAGCGCCACCTGATTTAAAAATAGAAAATTTACGAATTACTAAGTTCGCGAACCGATATTTTTATTTAAAAAAAGCTGTTCGTACGCGGCGTTGCACGGGTTAAGGATTAAGTTGAAAATTTATTTATGGAGGGAAATAAAGGTTCCATTGTTTTGCAAAGTCTCTAATTAAAAAAAATGTTTTCATTAAATCGAGGTTGCGTTGGATAGGATGTCTAGGGAAGAAATGTGGCCTATTTTTCCCATCGAGAATAAAAAATCGGGTCCAATCGGTCAATCGTTGTAGATTTGTATAGAAATAGATCTGGGGGAGGGGACGGGTATATTGTCCTACTGGTCCTAAAGAATAAATGTATAAAATTTGGGTCGGATCGGTCAAAAGGTACAGATTTGCATGGAAAATATATCAGAGGAGCGGGGTGGGGTAAACGGTGAGGGAGAAAATGTCGCCTATATTACCCATTTAATCCTAAAGAATTAGTTTGAAAATTTTCAGTCCGATCGGTCTAACGGTACAGATTTGCATTGAAAATATATCAGAGGGTGGGGTGGGGGTAAAAGAGGAGGAAAGAAATGTCACCTATGTTACCCGCCGAGTCATAAAGAAGAAGTTTCCGAATTTTGAGTCCGATCGGTCGAACGGTACGATTTGCATTGAAAATATATAAAGGGAAGGTGAAGGGGTAAAGGGAGGGAGAAATATCGCCTATGTTAGCCGCCGGGTCCTAAAGCATAAGTTTGCATAATTTGAGTAGAATCGGACAAATGGTGTAGATTTGTATACAGAACAGACAGACAGACAGATATAGAATTTCATAGGTATAGATTTGTAGAAGTATGTCATTATTGTGTTTAATATTGTTATGCAAAAATTTAAAAAGATAAGCTCGGAGTTGAAAATTAAAAATTAATCATAGACAAAATTGAAAATTAATCACAGACAGTATACATAAATGTCCTTTATTTTGAAATATCGCGATAAGATAGGCTGCACTTTCCCATCGGTTCAAACGTTATATTTAACCAAAGACAACTGAATGTAATCAATAAAAGATTAGAATTTGAAAAATTTATAGGTATCTACCTATCTTAAGGGGGGGTAAGGTTAATTCGTACAAAAGAAGGCATGTTTTTGTGAATTTTTTGTGACAACACAGTTAAAATCTCTTTATTAAAACCAATGGTACATTAAAGTATGACATTTGAAAACTATTGTGTAAAATTTTCAAGACGAAATATTAAAAAATTCGGCAATGGCAGCAATTATTCGGAAGTGTCTCGGAAAAAAGTAGAATTGCGGTGTCCATCAGAACTTGGTGCTAGATCATCTGAAATCAAAAAATCAAAATTCATTCGATAGATAATAGGTTTTCCCAGGTAATGCTGGGAGGGTTTTTTGAAATTTCAATTTTTCAATTTTTTGAATTAATAACAAATTTGAAAAAAACTCGACAGCTTTACCTCGTAAATTATGTGCAGAAATAGTGTTCAAAATTTCAAAAGGATCGGTGCAGTAGTTTTGAAGTTATGATGGACACCGACTTTGAAAACGTGAGATGTGGGGAAAACGTTTTAAAGCTTTGCACACTGTAAAATTCAAAATAAAACTCAACACTTATTTTATACTTACACATAATCGTCGATGCCATGTTCACACAGCAAAGAGCTTTAGTCATCAGCATCTTTTTGTCCTTGTCTAAGCAAAACTCTTCTAATACAATAGCACGTCCGGTAGTCCTCAGGTGAGCGCGTCTCTTAGCTGCCCGAGCAGGTATAGAAAATCAGTCTGATATCGCTCAAATGTTCACAATTTCGTCAATTTTGCTCCGATTGACTTGAAATTTTGACACAATATTCTTGCGATGTTATACATTCATTTAAAAAATTAAAAAAAAAATGTAAAAAAAATAAATTAAAAACCTTTCCCCCCCCTTAATATTTATCAATATTGAAAGGGTACGTACCGGCGCCTTTTTTTCAAATAATTTGTGCGAATTCGAATGCAGCATTGTGTCAAAAAGTACTTCAGGAGATTTAAAAAAAAGGTATAAAAAAAACTTCATCGAATTCAAATGCAACGCTGTGCCAAAATTTTAAAGCAATCGGTGAAGAATTTTCAGAGATTATTGATTTTGTACAAACGAACATTTACATTTTATTTATGTAGAAGCTGATAGACGGGCAAGTAAGGTAAAAAGAATGGTGGAAAATGAGTACCCTTCAGTCAATAGCGCCGAATTAAAATTGTGACCATCCCTAGCATGAGAGTCCGATTGTGACCGGACGGCGAGCCTCGGTGTGCTAACCCCTCCCTCGGGACTCCTACTTAGCCCACGTGGGACACAAAAAATCTGATGGCCACACATGTGACGGCTTGCGGGGTTGGAAGGGTGGAAAGTGTCGATGTGTGTTTACAGAGTGGAATCGAAACGTTATTCGATAATGGGTTAGTTGGGTAACTAGAATATTGAGTAGTATAGGATGGAATATTATTTAAACTAACAAACCATCACGCAGTTTCCCGGAGGGATAGACGTAGTGGATAGAACGCCACATTCATATATTATATATCAACTAGCTTTTAATGGGGCCATCCTTCAGTATTTGTTGTATCTGATCGTACCAGGTCTTTCGCAGACGCGTTTTGTTTCTGCTGCCTTCTACAAACCGTTCCTCGCTCATACGTTGCACGTGACCAAACCATCTCAGCGATTCTTTCTTTATTCTATCTACCACGCTGCAGCCAGCATAATATTCGCTTCTATTTTTTTTCATCTCTCGATTTTCACACGTGCGCCTTTCAATGATAATTCCAGGGTTTAATTCCATAAATAAGAGTTGTTTCTTTTATATTCTTAATTGATCTTTTTCTAATTCTAAAGTCTGGTTTGCAGAATCTGTACTCTATTAAGCGATTGGTGGCGATGGTTTATCTCATGAGTGATATTTGACTTCCTTTCGGTATACCAAATTGGATATTATTTGTAGATATTATAATTCAAAAATAATCTGCAATGAGACCTCTTCAAAGAGCTTGCTTTTTTTAAAATACATATCTACAATCTACATACATCGTAGGTGTGCAAGCTATGGTATGTAAAAATTAAAGAACATACACATTTTTTTATGAAAGAATTTCTGTCGTTTTCTCATATTCATTTACTAAACTGGTAACGAATATACAATTGTCGCATAGAAAATTATTTTATTAAATTTACGGACCGGCAGTTGGCTGATACTGAAAACTACATGATTTTCAAAGCTAGAGGGAAACTAAAAAAACATATCTACATATGTAAAAAAAATCTCTCAATCAGACGATGCGTAGGCGATGCGTAGACCCAAAATCTGGTAAATATTATAATATTGTTAAATTTATCAAATGATGTTGAATGAAAAAAAAATGTTATTGAAATAAACTAATCACACACGAAGGTCAAAGATTTTTCCTAGTACTGTACTTTAATCAAAATAATGAAATATTTCAGGGCAAACAGAAAACGGAAAGTAAACCTGACCTCCTTCATTACCCCAGTAAGTGAAACTGAGTATATATAATTTTACGATCTTTATAAAGATTGCCACAACTAGCTCGGAAAAACTGAAAAAAAATCTTTAATTTATGAAAAAGTACAAAAACAAAGTTTACGCAATGAAGTTTGATTACAGTCATGAAGGGTGACTCGGCCGAGGTTGAGGCGAGTAACTCAATCAATATTTGGTAAAACTTACTATTCATTGAACTGAAATGCTTTTAAATAACATTTTGCTTATTACTTCAATCGAGCGGAAGCTATAATATATTTCTAGATATTTAAAAAAAAAATGGAGTGGAGTCCAAACTTGTAGACTAGTAGATTAAATCTATAACTGTGTGGAAGTAATATTCTGATCCTATGGCAGTTTTTAAAAGAGTAAGCAAATTATATATAATGAGGTTAAAATGTAAATTTTTATCCAACATGGCTCCTTCCCCTCTATTTTACACCACAAGGGCATCTAAGCAAGTTCTTCCGGATCCCATCCAGTCAACAGAGTCGCAAATTCTTCTGGGCCTGGTTTAATTTTTAAAATATTATTTTGACTTTTTTGTTACTATAAATTTGGTGAAATGAAATTATAATAAATATGTAATAAAAATACACAATTGCAGAATTACGACGGGAAGGTTTGATGCAACAGGAACAGAGGATACGTGAAAGACCTTGTTTGGCAAGGTTGACTTGGGTATAAAAATGAGTAGGTCAACATTCGATAAACGTTCGTGCTTGAAAATATGAGGTAAGAGTAGTATGACAAAGCAGTATCGCATCTTAGTAGGACAACTTTGTGTTTAGAATTAGGAGAAATTTTGTTTTTATTTTAAATGTTTTGTTTATTGAAGAATAATTATAACTATATAAGGATGGTTTTATAGCGAAAAACAAAGCGTGATTAATATAAAAAAAATAGGTACTGGGAATGAAAACGGTATATTCTTTCTAATAGCATTAAAATAGTTTACGTAGCTCCAGTCAAATCCAATCAACTACACATCGTTGCCCTCCGCAACATGCCGATCACCTTACTTAGTTTCAATGTATATTCGCATTCCTTTCACAGAGAAAGTTAAAGTTGAGAATGAAATTAAAAAAATTAAATATGTAAATTTGTTCGCTATCTTGAAAACTATCAAGTTCGAGCACTAGAAATCCATTACGTAAATATAATTATTTGCAGACACACATATGCAGTGTAGTAATTTGGCAATATTTTATATTTTAAACTAAATGAGGTACAAAAAAAGATAAAGCAGTGACTCCTGTGGTTTCATACAAAATTTATTATAGTTAGTAATATATAAAAGTTTTATTCTTTAAGCGCCCTCGGAAGAAAACCTACCCACCAAACAATTACTTTGTGTGATTAAATCACAAATAAATAGACCCAATTTCTTTCAAGTAAATGAAACCAGACTAATGAAAAATTTTGAGTGATATGAATTTATTAAATGTATTTTATTTAACATTTATTACTGTTATTAAAAAACACTGTATTGCAGTAAAGTAGTTTTTGATAGTTTTATGGGCCCAGATACGTAAAAATTACGACTATTTGTTATTTACCAAAAATTCCAAAAAATATCGCAGGCTTCGCTTTTTAATTTTTCATTTCGAATAAAACAGGATTGCTATCCTTTTCTTATGTGATTATTCACTGAATTATCTGGATCCGTTGGTAGCACAGCCTAGTAAGATACTTTTAAGCTGTCAATTTTTGTTGAGGCGCAAAAAGTTCCAGATCACAGAGTACCTATTCAATTACACTGAGTTGTAATAAATCCCTTCTTTGGCGAGGGAACTGGGGTACAGCGGAAGTACGTCCCCTGCACATACATTTAAGACACGTTTATAATGCAGCAAAAGTATTTATCCTAGCATAATTAAAACCCCTAGTAAACAAATCATCTTATTAACAATAGACAATGATTTTTATTCATTTTAAATATTTTTTCCAAACCGAGTCTTTTCAAGTAAAAACGTCATTTTCTAACAAAGCGCGAATTCTTTACTATGTAATTAAATTTTAGAGAGAATTCAGTTTGAAATTTTCATGATTGTTTCAAAATCTACGAGCTCGTAATATTTTTTAAGCGAACTAGGAAATATCCGTTAGTTCACGTCTATATCTTTTGTTGGTCTGTATTCTTAATAAATTTTTAGGTAGGTTAATAATGCGTTGACGAAACATTTAAAAACATTTCAAAATTCGTAATTCGAAAAAAAAGAAAAAATGAGATGAATACGTCATACTACATAATTTATTATCATCATTATCTTCATCTCCTTGACCTTGTAGGATCGGGGGCCCAAAGACTCGACAAGGTGCTTCCGTATTTTCTGTCTTGCGCTACTTCCGCATGAGTCAACCATTCTAGACCCATTCTGTTTTCATACACATTTTTTGTTGCTTTTCCCAGCTTAATCTATGGTGACCCACTGGCCGTCTTCCTTCTGGAGTTGCCAAGAGGATTCTTCTTGGTATTCGTTCCTCTGGCATTCTTAGCACATGCCCAAGCCACCTCTTTGTGATATTATGTGTAGGAGTAGGGGCTCTATGCCGAGTGTGTGCCTTATGTCAGCAATTCACCCTCTGTCCATAGGTGTGACCCGCTACCCCCCTTATAAAACTCGTCACGGCAGCCTGGATCCTTGCTCTCACTTTCTCCATCAGGATTCAAATTTGATGGCCATATATTAGGGTGGGCCTGTACACAGATTTGAAAACAATCAGTTTTGTCTTGATATTAAGCTCAAATTTTCTTACCACCGCACTATATAGAGAACATAGAACGTCGGCTGCAACTTCGATTTTTCAATCTATTTCACTTTTCTGCCCCCCGTCGCTAGAAAATTCCACCCCAAAGTATTTAAATTTTTCGACTTGCTTCAGCTGGGTCCCCTGTATGCTGATCGAGCACTGCTCTTGGTCTCTTCCTATGACCAAAACTTTTGTTTTGGTAGTGAACCTTCATTCCATCCCAACTTCATTGGTGCACTCTTCATTGAAGGAATGTATCTACTCTTGTAGGTCCTGTTGTGTGGGCGCCAGCCTCTCTTATCATCCGCGAAGAGTAAATAATCTATTTCCACATCTCCAATTCTCACGGCCCTTGCTGTTTGACTTTTCTGACTTTCTGTCATTATAAAGGGTGAACAGGATTGGCAAAAGTGGGAAACTTGTCTCAATCCTATTTCAACATTGAACTCCTCCAATATTGCGCCGTTTATTCGTACGCAGCTTTTGCAATCTCATACAAGGATTGAGTTGCCTTGAGAAGGTCTCTCTATTCCGTATTCGTCCAGCACTGTCCATAGGATGTCGCGCGGTGTCATATGCTTTCTCCAAGTCTATGAATCCCTTAAAATATGTAGTAGGTACCTACTTCATTTATTACGTACTACATATTTTATTATTATTATTAGATCACATATTATATAATTGGTGACTACATCTAATATAATATATTTTAATATCCAAAAACGCCAAACTTACAAGGCAATACTTTAAAGAAATTCACATTCACAAAAATTAAAATGTGTCCTTTGACGTCTCGATGAGTATTTGAGAATTCATTTATGAATTTAGTGCCTACGTTAACAAGTTTTTATAAAAAAATACTACATAGTATAAGCATTTGTGTTATACCTAGGTACTACGTATTGAACCTGCATATTTGTAATAATAATAATTTAAAAATTTAGAAAATAAATTTCATAAGACTTAACTCATTCCTTATTTACCATTGCAAAGAACACTTTTTACCCATTGCGTTATATTTATGATAATTTTTTTGTCCTTTAGATGAACAACAAAAAATGTAGCGATAAGCTACTGGTTGATTCGGGGTCTCGATAAACAATTGTAAGATGAATCGTCCGGATTTTACATAAAAGTTTAATTTGCATTCGATAATGAAGGCTAGCCGACCCCCGCCTTGTTAGTGTCGCGTGCGTGCGGTAATTACGGAAATAGGTTATGGAAATGTCGCACGACACAATATTTTGTTTTACCGAAATTGAACTCAATGCCATTTTGCAAAGAAACTCTAAAACTGCTCAGGGCCACCAGGCCGATAATTTTTTTAAATATAATGGATATTTTTTCCGTAAACATAAATTTTTAATCCCGACTGGTTGATTTTTCAAGTATTTGTTAAAAACTTTTTAATTATAGTTTGTTTAAAGAAAAACTATGCCATGTTAAATATAAACAAATGAAAGGTGAAAAATTAGCGTTCTCATAAAAATCATTATAAAATAATAAACAATAATGGAGAACAATTACCGAAGACTACTTCAATCAATTGAATGGCAAGGCGGATTATTTAAAAAATAGCGAAAATGTTCAATTCAAAATGCGATATCAAAATATAGTAACATTATAAATGACTCTACGTTAAATTTATATTAGATGCATGTAAAATTAATAATAGATGCATGTAAAAATTTAAGGATTCACGATGAAGACTTTACAACATATTATATTTATTTATATTATATTTAAATTGTACATAATAAAATGGACACAAGATGGAGGTATACAGCGTTTTGAAATATCCATTTATTTTCATATATATACATACATATACGAAGTAGAAATGTATATATGTACTACATTATAATAAAAGTGAGGTGATGTTAGTACAAAGAGGTTTTTCTCGATTTTGTAGGTGACTACCCTTGGAAAACGATGTGGGCTATGGGTAGGTAATTGGCAAATAATTTATTGAGACGCAGTCACATGTAATGGCCAAAGTTTGTTTAAATATGTTCACGGAACGTACTTGCCCCAGTCCAGGGTTAAAACTTCTACGATTGGTTGTGCTACGATTGACAAGAAAAACGAGTAGCCCTAATAATAAAGTAGAATAATTTATTTTTCGCAAACTTGAAAAACTAAAAGTATCACTTCATAATTGTTGTGTATACTTTGAGAAAAATTATCAAAGTTCATTTTTACAAGAGATATTTTTTTAGTTCTTGAATCTTAAATTTAAATATAGTCTACATTTTACGATGGAGCCGCTCCAAAAGTAAAATATGACCCACTCAAAAATTTCGTAGTGTGTCAATTGTAACACAAAAATTCGATTTATTTTCAATAAAAGTTCAATTTAAAAGTTGATGCGACTACGGCAGGAAGCAAAAGGCTTTCCCGCTTATGGCAACCTTTGGAAAGGAGGCAAATTGGAAGAAAACGTATGATGATAAAATCGAAAATTCATTGTGTCATACTTAAAGTTCGACAAGAATAAAATATCATATTTTATATGAAGCTGACACACATGCGCTCGGATTTAAAAAAAATTTAAACTTTTATTTTTGGTTTCAATATTGCTGTAAGAAGTTTTATTTTAAATACCTAGTGAAAAATTATTTTATAATTTAAAACTGTACAGATAATCACCATTTAATAATAAAGATTCTATAGATGTAGTTAAGTAAAGTTTCTGTAGATAGAAAATGATAGATTTATTATTTGTTGTACGTATAGTATATTTTTTATGGGCCATGGAAAAGCGGTGGTGGCTTTGTCGATTAGTTGCCGTATTATCATCATCCGCGCGTCCGAGGTTAGAGTGTTTTTACAGCTGTGTAATTTCGTTTCATAGCTGTGACTTCAAGAAAGCCAGACAACGAAATTATTATATATAGATGTTGCTAGATCAGGTCGAAAACACTGGCAATTGGGATAGTGGGCTTAATGTATTGTAAAATAATAATGAATTTGTTAGGTATTTCGTACCCAGTATTCCGTTAGTTACTCAATAAAAAAATTATAAGAAAATAGAAATTATAAATAACAATTAGTGAAAGTAAGCAGTTTTGTAATAGCTACTTAAAATGATATTTCACAAAGTTGCAAAAAAAATAAATTAGAAAAATTAAAATATTGTCACGGGACTGATAACTGGAAGTTTTTCCAACTGCACACATGAATCTAGATCAACTTGTTCTCGGTATCACTAGAATTATGGAGAAACTAGTCGAACAGTCTCGAACATTCAATAAACCAAGCGAGTTTGGCTAGATAGCCATTTCTGGCAGTTCGACGATTCCACAGAAATCAGTAGCAATTAAATGTGCGACCAGCGACAAAAAATTAAAAGAGTACCTAATAGGCGTTTGAAAATAAGTGCGACCACAGACAGCTAAAGATTCTAGCGAGCGAGAATAAAGCATTCCACAGACGAGTGATATAGTTAACTAAATAATAGTGCTGTGATTAAATTAGTATCCAGTGACTTTAGGAAATAAATAAAAGCTTAAATAGTTTTTAGTATCTCATTACCTCACACAGCCACGATACCGTCACAATATATTAGTTGTATATTTAAATGACTGTTGTTTTTTTACATGGAATATTAGATATTGTAGATACATCATATATGTAAAATAATATTAATAAAATATATTGCTAAATAATGTTGGAATAAAACTCACAAAATACACGCACAATTTTTTATCGCTGTGAAACGGACTGGGTAAAAAGTTCAAAAATTTGCGCTGCCTTTTGAGAATTCAAATTTATTTCCGCTCTTACGGTAATATGGTTGAAGAGGAATAATATTATTTGAAAAGCCCTTTGGTCAATAAATTGTCAAGAAATGGAGGTTAAATTAGATTTCCTATCAGGCTGGACTCGCCAAGGTAAATTTGTTCTGCAAAATATATTAAGGTAATGTTATTTATTTTCAAAGCCGAAGTAGCCCCAATTCAGACATTTGTTTTGAAGTAAACATTGCCAATTTTCATGGAAACAAAGGAAATATTCAAGCTGATGTTTATACTTATAAGACCTGAACCGATGTTTGCATAATATAACACGAGCTTCCCGGAAAACTAAGCCAAAATAAGTAGCTAGGTTATTCAACAGAAGTACTCCATTTTATCATGTAGCTACTATTGACATTCGCGACATGCTTTTATGTAATTAATATGTTTATAAAACCCTAATAAACCTCATTTTGTACATTACAGGAAAAATAAAACGGTTTAACAGAATAAAAAATCATGTTATTTTTAATGATACAATAGAGGAAGCGGATAATTGATTAATACAGAAATAATAATATCATTTCAAGTTAATCATGTTGAAATATTATTGCAGTTAATTGCGCGTTTACGAGTAAAGGAAGAAAATGTTCATTTTTACTAACCGTAGAAGAAATATAATATTTTAATCATTCAAATGAAAAATCTATAAGCTTTCGACCTTATTTCAATAGTTCCTTGAAAATGATCACAATAATAAAAATGAGTACAAAGGAATTATTATATTCCCATAAAGAATCATGTAAAAATGTTATCCATAAACCTTTTAGGTTTCTATTATATTTTAAATAAAAAAAATTAAAAAATTCAACCGATATTTAGGTTTTTTTTATTGAAAATGCATATTTTAATTCAATTAAAAAAATAAAACGCAGAATATTTTTTTTAATGCGGAAAGCGTACAAAAATTAACTCATAAAAACCAAGTTTTTATTATACTCCCTTTCTCATTTGTATTGTTTCCAATATGATATTCTATCAACATATTCCTCTTGCTTTAAGTCCATGTTGAAAATCTATTCCATGTATATTATTATCCTTAAAACTTATAGAATTTTGAAAATGAAATAATTGGTATAGGGAGACACGGCGTCGTCGAAACCGTCTGATCGGACCCATGGCTCGAGTCAGACTAGTTGAAACAGGTTTCGCGCTTTCTCCAAGCATCGGCCTCCTTTCTCATTTGTATGGTTTCCAATTTGAAATAAATTTTTTTAAACGAATTTCTTACATCATTTTAATCGTCGCCACGAGTCTGCCTGCAAAATTTCAGCTCGATTGGATCACGGGAAAAGGATTAAAAATCGATCCAAAATTTTTTCGGCAGACAAGCAGACGCTACGAGTTAAAAGAAAGGGAGTAAAAAAAAAAAGAAAAAAAGAACAAGAGGAGATAAACAGTTGAGCTCATTTGTAATTTTCAATAAAATAAAAAAAAATAAAAAAATAATCTTTAATCAAAATAATATGAATTATTGAATGTGTTTTGGATAATATACTGAATATGTTTTGAATAATATAGAACGATAAAGGTACTCTACGAAAATGAATCGAAATCCAGTTAATTAAAATGTCAGTAAAGAGAGAGTCATAATGTCAGATCGTCAATTTTCAAATCAGTGTATAAAATTACCCAATCAAGCCATGAATAACCAAATCATAACAGTATCCAAAAGCTATTATAATGGGGTCCGCGTATTAGCAAAATTTGCAAAACTTTTAACATTGCCAGGCACAAAAGGTACGCCTCCGTAGCCGAAGTTGGGGTTGAGGGCGCTACTAAGCCTGCAACGATTTGACAAAGTTATTATCGACGATCTCCAAACAATTTACAAGAACCTTCCGGAGAACTTTCGGTGAAGTTTTTAGCGGAGGCGAGCAAACTGCGAGATAAAATGGCAATAGTAGTAGAGACACGCGAGTATATTGTTACTGCGAAAACAGACGATAAAAAATAAAGTGACAGTTCATAAATGGAGAAGTTCGCGCCTGCCCTGATATGATGGCAACGAACTTTTCTTTTCCAAAAGTAAGATTTCTTGAAAAGAAATTTCAGAAAAAAAGAATTTTGTTTAAAATACAACTTTTTAATTTTGATGGACTTGTAAAATATATTTAGATAAGATGAAAATTCATAACATGAATAAAAAATACATTTCTTGAAGAAAACATATAATAAAATACTAAGAAATACGAGATTGTCCACGGAAACCCATATCAATCGACGTATTTATATTTATTTCGTCTATTTCTTAACCCCACTCTCATTTTATATTCCCGATAACGATTTATTATTATAGCTGTTTACGTCATAAAAACGAAACTCTTCTATCAGACGAGTGCAAATAAAAAGGAAGCAAAAATTGCACTCAGACCATAAAGGAAATCTTTATCGAATACAGAGTCAGCCTAAAACATACAGTAACTCATGGGAACACATAGTAATAAACAACCAACATGGAATAGAGAATACTTGAAATTTCGTACGGGAAATACTATAACTACTGAGAGGGGAAAAATCCATGATGCGATAAGGAGAATCTTAAACGATTACGAGTGTAAAATAAATTTCTCTATAAATTATTTATGTGTCATTTAACTATACCGTAAAACCGGGTTTCTCGAGGCAGTACGTTAATATGAGATAAAGGTGGTTATTTTAGTTTTTAGTCAATATTATAACATAAGCATAATTCATTTATGTTCATGTATATCGATTTGATACCACAATCTATAATATATGCGATGAAATAGCAAAATGACAGTGAATTTGCTCGGCATTACAGGGATCGACACCCTAAACCTCAATGCAATTGGAATGTTGTCTTTTTGATTTCGAAAACATCTTGTAGGCGTTAGGTACCGTTAAGGGTTTATACGCAGTCAGGATTTTCAAAAAAATCGTTTTTTTTTAATTTCATTTTCATAATGTACATATATGTAAGTATATACATAGTAAAATTATAAAATTTCATGTCAATCCGACAAATATTCTCGAAGTTACACGCACATTTGTTTATCTCACAACTGTGTTTTTAAAATTGGTGTGCACGGATATCTCAAAAACGGCTGATTCGATCAGTCTCAAATTTGCAAACAAGCTTTATTATATATATATATATTTTTAGTTATTGATTAAAGGTTTTTTTTCTCCGATAAATAATTCACATTTTATAAACAGTTAAATGCCAAATTTTTTGTAGAAAATCAGATTTTTTTTGAGAAGCCGCCATTTTCTTAAAAATTAATATTTTGCTTATTCCTTCAAATAAGTGAGAGATTATCCTTTTATTAACAAAATGTTTTTTGTTTTGCCATTTCAGATAATCCAGTCTAGAGATATCGTGCCCACCGCTAGACGCCTATTTTAAGAGGAACTCCCGGAGATCAGCCATAGTAGCTCTAAAAAAATCATTATTTTTACAAATATAAAATATTAAAATAATGTAATAATTATAATATTTTATATAAATTTTTACAATAATAAATTGAAACGTTTATCCAGAAAAAAATCTTTAAAAAATCTTAACTTAACTTTTAGCTTAACTGCGTATAAACCCTTAAGGAAGAAAATCACGCACAAGGTAGAATATTTAAAAATGTATGAATATTAAAAAGTGTTTCAAAGTGCATGCGCAGTTTACAAATGTTTTCCAAATTCAATTTTCGTGACAAATTTCGTTGGGTACTCACTGAATGAATATTTTCTATGTTACAAACAGTGATGGGTCCACTCTGTACTAAGTACTACAATGCACCATAATGAAGTCCACACTTCATAGGTTTTTAATCAAAGTGTACACTTCAAACTTCTCACTTCAAATTTCTCACTTCAAACTTCATACTTCAAAGTACATATTTCAAACTTCACACTTTTTGGCCGATTTTTCTGAGCGAAAACGTCTTTTTAAAATGCCAACCCCCCGTCAATCGATTATATTTTTTAGGAAGTTGATGTAGATAAAACGACTCTTTCAAAGTCAACCCTCCCGTCAGCAATAATTTTTAACTACATGCTAAGTTTTGTAGTACTAAAAGCTCACTTCATGTAGTTCATTGAAGTAGATGAAACGCGTAATGTTTCGATACCTACTACAAACGAAGCGCATACTTTGTGGTCTTCAAAAAATAAACGTACATTTCTTAAGCTCGAATGAATGTTGATAATATTATAAACTACTGTTTTTAGAGGGTGTGCAATTTCATCCGCAACTATAATGGCTTCATTTACCAGATGCGGACCAGGACTAGCCCATTCTGATTGTTAGATTTCGATCATGGCACCCGGGGGATGGAAACTTCCTGATGGGGGGAGTCCCGCCGGGGCAGTCCGAAGGCAGAAGAGAAACAACAAGTTTTGCGCAATAAAATCAAACCTCGCTGGCGAGATTCATTATTATCTGTCTTTTGATTATTTATCTAACCATTTCATGCGATCGGATATAGATTGCTTAAAAGTTTCAAAAATTTTCTTTTTTATTGATTAATTAATTTCAAAAAATCTAATCTTAAGAGGCCCCAGTATTCGCTCTTGATTTGCTAAATTTAATGTAAACTTTTTAAATTATTTTGCAAAACCCATAGCTAAACAGGCTTTTAATCAATTTTATTATGATCCATTTACTCTTGAAGCATTTCCTTAAAAAAATATGAAAAAATATATTGTTATAACATCAAAAAAATTATAACCCCGAAACACTATTTAAGTTTTCATGCAACAGAGTTATCTTTGGTACACCAATGTCGTATATTTTCAAATAAAGACCACATATTTTATTTACAAATTGATTGTATAAAGTTTGAAAAAGAAGTGGTTCGGTTGGAATATAGCAAAAAATTGTTCCGGTTGCAACGGTTGGTAACGCAAACCATAGAATTAATGTAATGGTTTAATATCAATGTCATTTCTTAAGAATATTATTTTTTAATGCAAATTTGTACGTGCGGTCTCATATATCTATAATTTTAATTTATAATAAATATCTCTATTTATTTAATAACGTTTGTCGAATTTATTTTTGACTATTTTATTATTACTAGTAAGTACTTTGTGAAATGTCTTTATACTTTATTCTTTAAATGATATAATGGTATTAGTAGTAGCACACATCTACAGTTTACACGTAATGGCTGTTGTGAACGAGTGCTTCATATCGATAATATGGTCCATACGTTAGGGTATTCCAAGCTGCCAAATAAATAGTGACATTGACGACGCTGGCTGCAAAAAGAATCCCGCACTTCATCAGGATTTAGTTATGATAGCAGCGGGGCACAGGCTGTGCAATATAAAATACTCTTCTCGGGAGACCAAATTTTAATTTTTTTTTTACCTTAGCAAAAAGTTTTGTGAAGTTGTCGCATAATATGAATAATTTTTAACAGAGCGATCTATGGCTTGTGTATTTACAGACAAGACCCATTGGTACATTGCGACGATATTACCATTACATTTATAGCAAGTGTTTCAAAAGTGTGCCATATTTTGTTTGGTTTCATGGAATAGAGAAAATACGTTCAGTCCATAAAATTCACTCATTCCCAAATGAATATTATAATTAAGTTCGTACAAATATTAACAAAGTAATTGGATTTCATAAACTCGATAAATACAACACTGAGCACATAATTTTTAATTTAGTAGAAATAATACTGATAGTGTTTTTGTTTCGTTTAAAAAGTAATTTGGATTGTTTATCTAGTATAAATTGAATTGAATAATTTATACTATCTAGGTTCATGTCAGAGAGGGCATTATTTTCTTGTATAATATTTTCAAATAACAAATAAATAAAAAGTATACCACTGCGTGAGCAAGAAAGGAAATAAATATCTTTGTAATATGTTGCAAAACCGAATACTTACAACCCCTTGGACGGCAATGTACAATAATGCCTCAATTTTGTGATAATTAAGGATTTTAAGTGGATTATCCAAGATGTGTCTGAGCAACTTCTTTATTTCTCGGGAATAATGCCTTAGAGAGGATGACAACCTGGATAAGCTGGTTATCAGAAGGGCTACTAATAAAAGTGGAGGAGAATAATTGTCAAGCACATCAAAAAATCCTTCGTCACGAAGTTTGGCGAGGTCCGAAGTGAGTCATGGGGAGATCTTAATTTATCAGTGAATTGACATAAGCTTATGACGATGATGCTGATAAATTATACAAATATTTTATTTTCAACTCATCAGCATAATTAAACGGTAATAAAAAAAACTCAGTTTCACCAATGAACTTAGAATCATCTGAATATGCTGGAAAAATGATAGATGGAGTTCAGATTGAGCATATAAGAGAAGGATTCAAGATTACACTGATTATCGGACAACCATATCATTAAAATAGAATTAAGAATATGCAGGTTCTAGAAAAAAGCAATGAGGAACACCTCAGGAAACTTGGTGGTCAATCATCGTAAATGAAATGATGGACGCACGCATAATTTTCGTACTGTAAATGGCAACCCAGGACCGTTTATGATCAAAGGCTCCAATATCCTACACATTCCCGGCCAGATTGGTATTTTTTTGCTGTATGGCAAGCACACTGCGCCACAGCGCGCTACAGCAGCAATGCAGAACGTTATGGATGCCAATAAAATTCCATTCACTGTTGCAATTTAGAATAAAACTGACATAACAGTAATACCAATATTGACGGTAATTGGCGCAATATACATGGAATTACATTAAATAGTTTGACGTACACGAATAAACTGTAATGAACACAGGAATACTGCGAGCGTTTTCGGATAAGGACTGATCGCAAGGGTAAAAAAGAAATGTGAAAAAGAAGGTGTCAATCATAAAATTAAGAAGAATATTGATTAATAAAATACGGCAAATAACAACAACGTTTTAGAAGTTGTAAAAAGCACGCATTTTGAAATAAAATATTGATTATATTTAAAAACCCATCCAGCCTATATGGGTCAGGAGACGGTCCAGTACAGAGCGCAGTAGAAGAGCCGACCCCAAGTATTAAATGAGAAAGATGACGAAGAAGCTTCAAAGAAACCAGGACTGATAACAGTACGAGAACACCGAGCAACGCATCGCGAATGGCCGAAAAAGCGACGGATCCCCGAACGCTTAGGGCTCCGCTCCACCGGGTCCTATCGGGGAGAAGGTGGCGTAATAACTCACGGGGCGAGTGGTAATATAATTTGTAGATCACTCAGCAGTGGCGCGGATGAAAGTTTCGCCCCGCCCGCCCCTTTAGACTTGTTTTATGACCCCCGCTAAATTCAGTGCCGGTTTTACGGCGGCCGGAGTGCTTTAAAGTTTCCGCGGGAACAGAGCGGCGCTGTGTGCGTGCCCGAAGCGGAAGGCATTTTCGCGTGAAATATCCATTTAAATTAATTCCGTATGCCTTTTTACACCCCGCGTCACCCCGTCCGAGGACAAACCGCCCTCGGCTAATGTTCTCGAGCCTTACTTACAATTATAAAATAAAATCTAGCGATTTAAGTAACTCCTATATTTGATCACCTGGAAATTACTTTTTCATTCTAAGTTTATAAGCGTAATATTTGCCGAGTCTATAGGTTGCATGGCAAGAGCTTGCACATTAAAGAAGCGGATAATTGTGAGTGGTTTCCGTTACCCTGGTACCCGCAAATGACCGCGACAGTATTATCTTGTTGCTTTCTCAACTTGGCAGTGCATCGGGCACCGTGTAAATATATAAAGCACATTACTCATACGTAGAATATAAAAGCAAAGGCAACAATATGCAAAAAATTAAAAAGATGTTATGAATGCAGTCACCGAGGATTACTAATTTTAAAATGTACTGAATTCTAGACTTTATGTTCAAAATCAAAATTCAGTACATTACAAATTAAGAATCATCGATGACTGCATTAATTTTTTTTTAATGTTGCTGTATTTGCTTTTTTGATAATTTTATATTTTAAATGGGAAAATTGAATTATTTTAGGATGTCTAGTTTCATAAATTCATTAAGTCATATTTTTTTCTTCACAACAGGAAGCACAAGTCGTATTTCAGTGCTTTCTTCTAATTTTTGCCGCTAGATGACGCCGCAGATCAATATTCAAATTAAACTGTCAACAAAATTTAATACTGATCTGCAAAATTATATTTTGAGTATTAAATTTTTATTAGAATGGCTCAGTCTCGAAGAACAAAATTTATCTTAAAATTGTACTCGTTAGAAAGAAAAATCATATAATATATGCATATTATGCATTAGTATATTTACTGCTGACGATACTATTTCGCTATTATTGCTATTTAAAACTTTTAATCTGTTTAAAAAATTTCCATTATGTTTTTATTTAATTTATTTAATGATAATAATTTTCGTGTATTCTGCAAGACTCAGGAAGATGGAAGCGCCTTGTCGGGACTTTGCGCCCCCAATCCGCCTAGGGTAAGATAATGAAAATGATGACGGTGGTAATTATTTTTGTTATTTATCTTATTTTTAATAATTTACACACTAAGCATTTAGATAATTTTACATATTAGTTAGTTTTTAATTTGAAATGAAAAAATAAATTAGTATAAACATAAATTATCTTAATGTTTATTATACCTTAAATTATTTGTTTTATAGACTAAATCATAAAAAAAAAATCATGTTCTTTTTTTAATCAATAGAGTTTATGTAAATGCCCAACGAAATAGCCACAGAATGCATCAAGGCAGTAGTCATTTTATTTAGGTTATTTTTTTAATATACTTACATTTAAGTTATCGACTTCAAGTAGTATAATGTGGGTGCCCAAAAAAAAAGTTCTGTATGATAAACATTTTTTTTTACTTCTAAAATATTCTACGAGTTTGAGTGCTTCAAAGAGTCCAAATCTCTTTAAATACGATTAGGTATCTCAGACCTTGTTTTTATGCCTTCTGCCAGTATACCCTAATATGATGTATTTAGTATTTTATATTATTTATACCACAAAAAACTGGTTACTAATACAGATACAAGACTAGCAAAGTAGCTAGGACATTGCTGAATATTATTACTATGGTTGATTACTTCTCGTAAAAAATATTGTAAATAAATGTATTTTTCTATATTATGTACAAAGAAATAGCAGTAGTATAATATAATATTAAAAACTTTCAATTATTTCCTTTATGAAAACAATTGTGTCTAATAATGTAAAAGTTAATCGATATCACAAAAAACTGGTTACAAACTAATACAGATACAAGACTAGCAAAGTAGTTAGGACATGGCTGAAAACTATCAGAGGTTACACCTACGCCTCCCCCTCCACACACTGGAAACTAAGTTACCTAATCGTAATCTGACTTCTTATAGTTATGTAATTTGAACATATTATTACTATGATTGATTACCTCTCGTGAAAAATATTGTAAATAATTGTATTTTCTATATTATGTATAAAGAAATTATTTCCTTTATGAATACAATTGTGTCTAATAATGTAAAAGTTAATCGATATCAAAGACAATATTCATGGCAAAAAATTTAAATTTGGAACGATTCCCCGACTGTGGTACCGTATATTTATGTATTGGTCATATCTTTCCGTGATACAGATTAACCATTTCCTTCCGACACCTCCATTCCATCCCTCTAAAAAAGGTTAATATGACGAAAAAACTACCAAAAGATCAGAATGAAGCAAGGCTCAGGTAAGTCAAATAATCTGATGTAATATAGATAGATAGTTATTGTGCTTGGGGATACCAAATGAGCGAGCCGTCTGGCGATTCCCAGGGCAGCAGACACGAAATCTTACAACTGCCAGACGTGGTCTGCCAACACATTATAGCAGTTGCAGTTTAGTGAATTATTTGAGAGATATTTCATTTCGTTAAACTCGGATGTAACAGCGAGAGACATTTAATGATGAAGCCATACATTAAATAATATACTGTATACTTTTAGCAACCAACATAAAACAGGATAGGATCAAATGCAGTAGAAAATTCGTAATAATTCGGTTATTTTAAAGTATACAGATAAAATCTTAAAATGATTACTATAAATTTAAAAAAAACTAAAAAAACAAAACAATTAATATATTAATTATATCGTTCGTAGTTTCATAATAAATAAGTATAAATATCAAGTATTCAAGTGTTGGAGGTGAGAAAACATTTATATCTTCTATGCCTATCCCTGTGGGGATACAATAAAATAGTATGTTAGTTGTTTAATAATAGAGGCCTAGAAAAACGATAAGATACTAATTTTTTGTGAATAACAAACTGACTACTTTAATACATACAAAAGTCTATCAAATTAGCTAAGACAAGGCTGAACACCAACTTAAAATAAATTATAAACTAATTTCTAATACATATGTTATTTTTATAAACTATTTGTATGATTGTTCACATCTCGTAAAACTTTGTAAAAGTTCATAAACAAACTTGTCTTTGTAATTTTAATGAAATAAAATATTCAAATATAAAAAGCGCAATCGTTATAGAATCCGCCAAATTATGGGTGATTTTCCATGAAAATATTCGGATTTTATCTTGAAAAATTTAAAATGGTTGGGTCACCAATACTCGCGCAAGATATGAAGCAAATGCGATTGCCGGTATCAGTATAATCTGAGACGAGACAGTTCGTGTCGCAAAAGATTATCGAGTTAGTCAGACATAAAATGGTTTTACCAAGGAATCAACTGGCAATACAGGGTGGGTGCGCCTTCTAGAGACTTACTTCAGTTTTGAACAGGGCTTAAATATTCGGTATCGATTGGAAATTACTGAAAACAAAATTGTTTACATCTTTGCTGGCGGCTTGTTTGAGGAATATTCTCATACAATTAACATGCGTAATTATGAAATTTTCAAAATAATTATAAAAATTGGTAGCGAGTAAATTAGTAAAAAACGGGTGTATTTTAATTGACTAACATGAGTACCTACAGATGAGCGAAAGAGATGTTAATATATTTTTTTGAAAATAACACGTATATTTTTCCCATACAAGTCTTCTAGAACTCGAGACATAAGTACAATAGCTTAACACAGACCAAGGTGAGAATAGAGCACGCTAATAACTAATAGATAAAATAACAAATCCGTGACGCATTATCATCTCCATGAACGAGTTTCAATAGCGGCAGAAATTATTGTTGGTACCGTTTAAATGATTTAATTTCGAAGTGAATCTGTTATATTTTAGATCTATTTTCTTTTAAATCTACTTTCAATATGTTTCCAATAAATTATAGTGCTAATTGGTGTAATGTACTAAATCCATTTGCCAACTCTATAATTTTAAAATGGTAATATGTTTTGAATGAAAATTTAAAAAAGAGTGTTAATGTTCAAGGAACCCTAATATTTATCAATCACAGTACCGATTGATGTATTGTACTTACGGGGTTGCCCCACCCTGGAAGCTTGAAATTTATGTAGAAATTGAGTGATTTTCTATAAGGTAATTAATTTTTAAGCATATATAAAACTGTTAATTACTTGGGAAATTATAAAATAACATAATGGCCGCGTCATGTCCATCGTCGTGAAACTCCGTGGCTGAGATGCAACATTCCGCAGTGCACGTTTGTCCGAGACAGAAAAGATCATAGCTTATTACAAATGTAGCATATTCGATTTCAAAAATAATATCGTCTTTTGTAAAATTAATGGCAGTTTCAAAAAAAATCCATAAGCTACATCACAGAAATTTCTTTTCTAAATAAGAAAATGACCTCCTATTCTGCCTCAGACAAACGTGCACTAGAGATTGTTGCATCTCAGTCAAGGCGGACAAACTCCAAGGGAATGGACATGACGCGGTTTCCAATAAAATATTACTTTAATACGTACCTTCTTAACAAGTCATTAAAAAAAATAATTAATCGCCTCCTTGTAAAAAAATCATCTGAACCTTAACCCATTTGCAAAGTATTTCATTTAAAATGCAAGATTGTCTTGATTGAAGATTTAAAAAACACTAATAAGATTTGAGGTACCAATTCACTGCAAAAAAATTCTGACTTGTAATATATATTTAATGTGGCATAACGATAAGAACTAAATCGCTTGATTAGGGAGTGAAGTAAGTAAAAATGATCAGCTAAGTTGATACCACACAGTAAATATGCTAATGAGATATACTATTACTTATTTTTTCAATACAATAAGTAAGAATAATAAATTACACGAAGTAAAATTGATTGCAAAAATGAAAGCGAACACATTTTTATTTGTATTTTTTACTGAGCAAGAATAACTTTTTTAACATAAACCCCGTAGAAATAGCGTCGTAAAACCGAAATTGCCAAGTCTTCTCGTTTCCTAGAGTGGGAAAAATTTAACAGAATGATTTTACAAAGGACATCACCGCGCCACACACAGCTCGAGCGGAGCGCAAGTTTTATTTCTCTCGGTTTGGCTTCACAGGAGGGCAAAGGATCGGGCGTCAGAAGGAAGACGAGGTAGTGATAGAAACAAAAGGGAGGCGCACAAATTGTCTGCGAGACAAATTGAGATGAAATCTTCTTTCATGCAGGTGCTTGCATACAGCATCCTTCGCGTACCTTGCAAACAATTGGAAGCCAATGATAACGTAAATATATAAAAGAACATACACACCAACTTCATTGAAATGTTAATAATTTTTGTATGAAATACTGAAAAGGGAAGTTATTGCATTTATAAATCACAATAATTTATAACATTTATTTTTAAATACACTCAACCGCTCGCGGCGTGATATATTTTAAAACAATAGTTTAGGATAATTGCATGTATAATAAAACAAACATCAGTGGAATTTCTTTGCTCATTTTTGCATTAAATATGTATCTCTTTTTCTTTTTAAATGTATTTTATCATTTAGATTAGTGTGTGTGTGTTGTAACAATTAAATTTCTATAATGCATAGGTACACAAACAATGAGTGATATATTCATTATCAAAATTTAAACTTTGTAACGTATGTAAAAAATATAAGAATATCTTTTTAGTTTTTACTCTCCTCGTGAATAAGTAAACATATGATATTAAGATCAAAGAATTATAATAACTAATCATGAGTTCCGAAATAGTTGACAATCGGACTTAGCTATTACTTTATTAAAGTGGCGTGATTGTGATATGAAGATTCTTTAGGAATCTCAATTTGCACCACAGACCGTTTAAAGCAAGAAAAAATGGTAACATGATTTAACTACATGGGTAGAATGATAAAATTACTAAATGAAGAAAAAAAAAAAATTTTAAATGTCACATTTCATGATGAAATTTACTATAATAATTACATACTCAAAATTTTCCTTAGAGTAATTTTTTTCGTGGGTAATTTATACCAAGTTAAAATTTTCCATGTGTAATTTTAATTTGATAACCGTAAAATGTACATAAAAATGTTCATTTAGTACATATTAATAAAAAGATATTTTAAAAATATCATTGGTTATTACTTGTTATTCAAAGTGTGACAAGTAATGCACATTGAAATATCGCTGAATCTGTGGCACTTCCGGTAGCTGCTCCATTTCATATATGAACGAAAGATATAAATATTCACATATATATGTATACGAGAATTACTCGTACGTCAATTCACTATTTGTTTTGGAGCGAAACAAAAATGGGTCGGGTATTTCTAACAAAGTATTCAGAGAACAGTACTGAAGTGGGACCTTTTTACTTAACAGCGCACTAGCTTCGTGATGCTTTCAAGACCCTTGGAGCTATGGGAGTAGGTACAGTTCGCCACTGCATAGAGGAAGCATAGTGGAAGCGTTCGCAACTCATTGGCGATTCTTCGGACGAAGGAACGTTTCCGGAATAAATTGCAGTCAACGGAGAGATAAATTGTACAGTGAACACGCATATAATTTAATAATTTTATTTTTGCACACAGATTAATTAATAATGTGAGAAATAACGGTTTTTATTCATAATATCTATGAAATACATTTTCTTCCTATATCATAATAAAAATCTCTAAGTTGAAATGTCATTTTTCACATACAAAATTTGAGTTATTTATCATCACTACACTCGAAACTAAACTGTAACACGTAGTGATAATTAACTCGAATATCGTGTGTGCAATACAAAGATGAAATATATATATATATATATATATATATATATATATTGTATATATATTTTGTATATAACTGTCAAATTAATCAATGATATAAATGTATTTATTAAGTACATACGTATATTCAAACATATGCGGCTTCCGCATTCCCACATGGGTACGTTATTTCAAAATTATTTTATTCTAAGGGATAATTTATGTGTACATTTATTCAAAATTATTTCGAGGTCCATGAGATCTAAAATTATTCATCTTTATTTATTTATCATGTTAAGAAAAGCTTTTGATTTTTAAAAATTAAATATAATATAATTTTAATAAAGTCTCTCTAAACGTTGCGACTATACTTTCGACGGCTGCCGCCTAGCGTAAGCTGTGCGCGCTGCTAGAATATGTAATAATCATTTAGGAATTTGACATTTTGTTAAAATTAACGATAATTAAACACATACCAGAGAAATCAGAAACGTCTATAGAAGCTATGCAAATAAAGCATTTTATTATTTGTCTCTAATTAATTTTTAGAAATCTTCTTAGAATTAAAAATAAATCAATGCATGGAACTGGTGTCTTTTTTAGATAAGATCACACTATTTTTTAGATGTTTTCCTTGAGGAATCCTGGTATCTTTAAGAGCAACTTTTCCATATTGCAGTGATGGGCAAAGATCGTTGAGCATTAAGAATCACCAGATTGGATAGAATCAGAACTAAGACTATCCGAGGAATAATCCATATACAGTTTCAGGAGAGAAATTATACGACGAACGAAGTTACGAACCTCCCCATAGATGACGGGTAGACCAAAGAAAACACTAGACTATAATATATTCACGACTGGGACAAATTAAGTATTCAATATATATAAAGTAAAAGGGAGGAAATGGAAGAATAATATTATATGAATATATACACTCGCGAAGATTAGCATTTCAATATATTTCGTTCACTTCTTTTTTTCAAATTGTAGGCTACATTTTCACATACCAGTACATTTAATATATTTTTACTCCCTTTATATTAACTCGTGGCGTCTGCTTGCTTGCCGGCTTGCCGTCGAAAAAACTTTGAATCGATTTTTAACCCTTTTCCCGTAATCGAATCGAGCTGAAACTTGGCAAGTAGACTGGCGGCGACGATCAAGAAGATCTATCAAATTTTCGTTAAAAAAAATAAATAATTATAGTATAATTTCGGATTTTTAGAAATTTTCTTGGTTTTGTCAAATTGGAATCATTAGAAAAGTTTGATTTCTAGCAACGGCGGCCCGATATTTTCTATATTTTCTAAATTTGAATTACTCCGTCGGTATACATAATAGGTACTTCACTACGAATGTCGAAAATCTAAATTGACTGACAAATGTTTTTAGAATTTAATCTTCAAAGCATGAAATGTCTTATCAAAGCTCAAAACATCTGACCTTTTAGAAATATATTAAATTACTGTAAGTTTAGTATTACGTTATACGTTTTAATTTGTCTTTAATTGTTGTTATATTTTACAAAGAAAGGGAGTATAATAAAAACTTGGTTTTTATGGGTTCCTTTTTTTTTCAAAATATTAACGTTCGCTCCAATGTACATGGAACAATGTTTTAGATAATTGAACGTATCGTGTACCAGAAAATAGATACTAATTTAAAACTCAAAGAGCAATGATAATAGCTTTTGGAAAAATGTCACATCTAGTCCAACCGGTGGAATTCTCCCCCCTGCCGGCCGCGCGTCGCACGGGGCTGATTAAACAGAAACGGTCATTTAAAATTTGAATCCAACATGGAAATCCTATTTGCTCCTCTCCAGTTGCGATTAACGCGGGGGTGTAATGAATAATAAATAATGGAGTCGATACCGTGCGGATACTTAACCAGGTGACAAGTGGCCAAAGATTTATGTAATTGTAATCGTAGGAAAAAAGGTATTTCGAAGAATTAATTTTCGACCATTTTCAATATAGAGATAAATGATTTAAAATTTTTATAATATACGAATATGTAATCATATGATTCCACCTTCTATCCACGCGTGAATTAACTATTTTTTTTTTGTAGAAGTTAAATATACTACAAAACAGTATATTACAATGCCTACATCTTCTTCTTCAACATTTTTTGGATTCGAATCTGTTTGTGCAGGATTTTCCTCATGTGATGCTAGCTTTGGGGGTCTCCCTGGTGGACGCTGTCCATCTGGTACGCCATGCAGTGCTATGTACGGAATTCTTGTGTATTAATTCTCTGTACGTGTCAGTATCGTATACGTATGACAATTCGTTCATATTAATTTCACATTCTCCTATATTTATACTTGCGTGAAAGAAAAAAGCCGAATTATTTCAAGTCATCACAACGTTCTCCGCGATCTATACAACTACTATTTCATCGTAACAATATGGCGTATCGGCCTATTTTTTGTCAGTATGTATTTTGGATATTTCAAAGCTTAATATCTCATGATGGAAATGACATTATGAGCTGAAAACGGCCGCGTTGACCGAAACATTCCAAATTAACTCCGTGCTTTCTACTCGTAATTACGATAACGTTATGCGGTCGCTTAATATACTCATTTTTATATGTACGCAGAGCACTATTTTATGATTATTTAAGGGTGATATTATTCTAACCGCATACTAGGCTAGAATAGTGAAATAGCTAAAATACAATCGCATTAAAGAATAAGTAGATTTAAACTTGTTATAAATGAGTAAGTAGATAATAGTGGTATGCATGAAAAGGAATTAAGATGAAAAATATAGATTAATACGTTACATTAGCTATAGCAGAAAAACTTTGGCATTAAGTACCTGCATAATTGCACTTTTATCTTAAAAGGAAAACTTGAAATAGCTTTAGGTAACAAACAAGCAAATATCTGAAAAAACTTTTCCGAGATCGCACCGGCAATTTGCAGTGGCCTTATCCCGACAATCTCCAAACTTGCAACCTCCTCCATCCAATACGGGGGGAGCCGACAGAAGCAGAGTAGATATATAACAATAATCCCATGCAGGGGAAGGTAACCCGAGATGGGAGTCCGTATCACGTTAAGTAATCTTAACTTATTTACATACGACAAACCGCCACGTGTTGCGAAGAGCGAGCACGCGCGGGGCTCAAGCTATCATTCAATCACTTTGCTAAGATTCATTCACTGCTAAGTTCCCGGCTTAGGCAGTGGCGGGGATGTAAATGTTGGCTGGAGAGGCACTTTGAACATAATTCACATTACGCGTTTCCGATCGCGACATTACGAGCGCCGCGTCGCAATATTTATAGATATATTCATGCGCTTATCGTGAGATCATTCAATTGATATCCCAAGCAATTCTTAAGGGGGGGGGGTAAGGTTTTTAACTTTTTTTTTTGCATTTTATTTTTAATTTTTTAAATGAATGTATAACATTGCAAGAATATTTTTTCAAAATTTCAAGTCAATCCGAGAAAAATTGACGAAATTATGAACATTTGAGTGATGCTCAGACTGATTTTCTATACCTGCTCGGGTAGCTAAGAGACGCGCTCACCTGAAGTCTACCGGACTTTCTATTGTATTGGAAGAGTTTTGCGTAGACAAGGACAAAAAGATGCTGATGATGAAAGCTCTTGGCTGTATGAACATGGCATCGACGATTATGTGCAAGTATAAAATAAGTGTCGAGTTTTATTTTGAATTTTACAGTGTGCAAAACTTTAAAGCGTTTTCCCCACATCACACGTTTTCAATGTCGGTGTCCATCATAACTTCAAAACTACTGCATCGATCCTTTTGAAATTTTGAACACTATTTTTGTACATAATTTACGAGGTAACGCTGGAGATTTTTTTACAAATTTGTTAATAATTTATATTTTTTAATAACAAATTAGCCGATTTTTTTTGCAAAAAATCGCGTTTTTCCCTTCAGTGTTCCAAAAAAATGAAAAATTGAAATTTCAAAAAACCCTCCCAGCGTTACCTGGGAAAACCTATTATCTAACGAATGAACTTTGATTTTTTGATTTCAGATGATCCAGCACCAAGTTATGATGGACACCGCAATTCGTCTTTTTTCTGAGATACGTCCGAATAATTGCTACCATTGCCGTATTTTGTAATATTTCTTCTTGAAAATTTTACACAATATTGTTAGAATATCATACTTTATTGTACCATTGGTTTTAATAAAGAGATTTTAACTGTGTCGTCACAAAAAATTCACAAAAACATGCCTTTTTTGTACGAATTAACCTTACCCCCCCCTTAAGTTTAAAACACAAAATTATAATTATTAAACAGGTAGGTAGATGTGAACATGTTTACCGATTAATGAAATTGATATTAAACGAGCATTACTACCCGGCTCTGCCTAATTTTTGAATATTTGATTTGATATTTCCTTACACGCTGCTGAAAAACATTGATGCTAGCAAGAAAGTAAATAGACGCTTCCGTTTCCGTAATATTCCTTTTTCAAGATTGTGAATGCCCAATCGAATCTTTTTCTAAGACATTTATGTAGTATTTGTTTAATTAAGTCAGATATAATGATGCGATAGTAATACGCTGAATTACTATCGCATAATAATTGAATTTCACTATATCTTATCATCATTTATGTACTTATTGTCCTAAACTCTATTGGATTGACGAAATTATGAAATATTATGATTACAGAAAAATAGAAGTCACGTGGGGAGGCCTTCATTTGGCAGTTCATTTTTTCTAAAGTAAATATTACCTACCTTTGACTATTTCGCAGCTTCATTTTTCTCGTAATGGTGAAAATGACGTTGCGAGCTGAGAAAAATCACATTGACCCGGAAATTCCAGACGAAATCTATGTAAATATCCAGCTAGATGCTTGCAGCGATAATTTTTGCAGGTGCAGGCAAAGAATATTGCCAGTTTATAATTAAGGTAATGATACTATATATATTATATTAAATAAGGAGAAACAAATCAAATATATTATAATATTATATTAATGAATGATTACATCCTAATTAATTAACTGCATAAATAATTTCATATTCTGAATTATCCATTTGTAAAAATATAAAAATGTTAAAATTTAGTAAACTGTTATTAATAATAACATGTACTGAAAATAACAAAACACGTACAATATAATTTAAAAAATAATATAGGATATTGAAAACTGTAAACTTGTTGAAATAATTAGAAATGCGAGTACTAATATGTACAGTAGTACTAAGGATGTGAGCAGACAGGGTGGTCAAATTACACCCGCAAGTCCCAAAAAACGCGAGCTTAACTATTACTTTTGTAATTAATATCCCCTACTCATTTGACGTCTCTTTGTGCGTAATCCACCCCTTATATCTGGCTCTGGTATTTTATGGCTAATAAAACATATAATTTTAAGGGTAGCTAGCCAAAATGAGACATTAAATTCAAAAGATTTGGAAAAATACCAGCCACGTGGCAAAAGGGGAACACTGACAATGAATTCGAGGATTCGGAATTAAGAGATTTTATCAGAGGAAACAAATGTTTATTTATCATGCTTTTCCTTAAACTACTGTTTAAACTGGTCGTATTGCTTGTTTGTGGGATAATGTTTGCGGGTTTCTTCAAGGTGTACATTGAAAAAATATTACCTAAAAATCGCCTTTACAGGATTGTTCCCTGGAGCGTACCTGAAACAATAATAAAAATATATTAATATAGGATATTTAAAAAAAAATTTTTTGAAAATAAAATAAATATGTGTTAGAGAAATTAATATATTACATTTTTTTTTACTTGTTTAACTGTCCCCAGAAAAGTTAAAACTAGTGTTTGGAGACAGTAGTACATAATGCATAATGAGCATGAATTATAAGTATGAATAAGTCAATAAATGGAACAGGGTAGAATAATATAAACATCATAAAATAAATATTAGTGAATCAAGTAGACAAATTATTTTCAGAGTAGTCATTTTTTAAATACTAACTATTTTTTGTTTTGATTATGTATTATTCTATTTGTTCCATGTATTTCTTGAATTTAAAATATTGTTTTTCAGTTCTGACATTCGTTGGTAAATATTGAAAAATTTAACACCTAGATAAGTGTAATGGTGTTGTTTGACTGTTTTGTTGCATTTGGGCATGTTTAAAAATTGTATTATTTGCATTCTCTGGCTATGAATATGAGTATTATGAGTTTGTGGTGTATTTATATTTTGTTGAATGGATGTCTCTTTATATATTTGTAATATTGATGTGTTTTTGTATAATCTGTCTAATGTTGGAACATTAATTTCTTTGAAAAGAAAATCTATAAGGAAGGTTGTAGGTTTTTTTGATATTATTTTGATAATTAATTTTTGAGTTATTTCAAGAAGACTGTTTGTTTAATTCTATACTACTATATTAGGTAGGTTTAATGAGAAAGGGATGTTTACAGTTTTCTCTGCATTTAGGGATAAAAATTACAGTCAAACCACTTTTTTATCGTATTTACGTCTTGATTTTGGTTTCTAATTATCTTTTCTCATGAATCACCAGTTATCATAAAAGCAGTATTATCGGCATAAGAGTAAAGTTTTCCAGAAATTTTCACCTGAATAATCTCGTTCAAGTAAATAATGACAGTAGAATTGATTTTCTCCTTCTATTTAAATTGCTATCAATTATGACTTCCAAGTACTTGATACTATTCTTACCAGACCAGAGATTTTTATGTTTATATGATCAGATGTATCCTTTCCCGTAATAGAGAATAGGATATATACAGTTTTTTTGCATTTAAAGACAAAAAAGATTTGTCAAACCATAACTTCAACATTTTAACATCACTGTTTTCTTTTATATTTACATCACTGACAAACTCATGGTTTGACTTTTATAATCACTTAATTTTTTTACAATGGAAATAAATAATGAATAATAAGTATCTATACCAATTATAAAGATCCATGACACAAAATAGTTGTAGTGATTCAAATATGATACGGGAGTAGAAATGTGTGGAAAAAAAGTAATGAGGTCGGAAATAGGATGGAGGGTGGAAAGCAATAAAATAATTTATACCTACATTCTAGTATGTATGTATGATTAGAAAAGATTTGGTAGTGATTTGGTTAACGTAGTAAAGTTATTATTTGAATACAAAACTGATTATTCGATATTAACGTATACATAAGATTAATGTATAAGAATACAATACAAAAACTATGTCAAACATTATCTGTAACGAGAAAACGAGACTTTTTGAAAGCCTCAAACACCACACGAAATTAAATTTTGTCCAAAATAACTGGACTCTCTGCAAAAACCTTAATTTGAGAGCTCTGATACACAAAAGAAAAACCTTGTAAATATTCCGTCCCTTTGATGGAGTGGTCTCAAAATTCTTCTTCCCTCTTTTCTTTTGCAAGATCTGTTTGGTCTTTTACGTTCGCTCGCGTTCACAAAAATAACGACCATCCGGATGATTACAGGAGACTAGTTCTGGATAGCCGGGATATTATGCAAAGGAGGGAAACCTTTTGAAAGCGGCGGGTGGTCATTGAAATAAAATACTGCGCGAAGGCATGGGGGTGGTAAATGTGGATGCAGTCGTTTTATTTGATGCCGGAATTTTACAAGCGTTTCCCAAAATGATGAATTGATTATGTTTGTGTTAATTACACCCGTGGTTCTGGTAAGTTTTCAAATACCTTATATTTATGAGCCGAAAAAATTATTGAAGGGTTGATTTATTCAGTTGCAAAGAGTGCGTTAATGAATACGTTTGTACCATCATCGTCGCTATTAACAAACATTTGGAATCTTCTGTTCGATGAACACACTCTTTCACCCTTCAACATTTTGAACATTACACTACTTTTGAGGTAAATACTACACATTAAACACTGAAGACCGACTCTTTATACCTACAACTGCACTACTGCCTTCTATCTTACCCTACATTATGAGTTATAAGATATAATACTCATCACGGAAAATGTGTCCGATATGCAGCTTTTCATTATTTGTTAGTGGTAATTAGTTATTTTGTCTTGTTCGTACATTTTCATTGCTTATATGGTCAAGCCAGGAGATTTTTATTCTATAGTTAGTTTCATCATGTCACAGCTCAAATATTATTTCAGTAATGATATTTTTTTTCAGGATTTTTGTGAAAATTTTTAAGATATTAAATAATCTATAAATATTCCAAAATAACTTTAAATTAAAAAACAAAAAATGTAACATTGAGTTCAATATTATTCATATTTTGAATGATTCCAACGTTTATGGTAGAAATGGTGATAAAACATTAAATATAGATTTCAACACAGCACATTATATTCGCTATCCAAACCGAACACGTCTGGTCTAAATGATAGTTTTTTCCGAGTTCATTCTGAATGGTGTTACTCCGGTTGTATTTCGTTTCTGAAAGCACTGAGCGTGCTCGTACTGTAAACACTATGCGTTTTGACAAAAGTGTTGAACGCAGTATTGCAAATGTTTTTTTTAATGCCAATAGTGCGGCAGATTTTTCACAGTGACATGGTGTACCGCAGATGGATGCGAATTTAAAGGAAATTGATTTTTTTGCTTTTAAAAATAAAACGAGTTTGGTTTAATTGGAAGAGGACAAAGGATCGATGTCGAGAAAAACTTACATTATATTTCAAAAAGTTGGGTGATCGCTTTAAAACTAGTGGCAAAGCATTTATGTGCGTATGCGATATTTGAAAATAAAGCAAAGTTCCATTCAATTTAAAAGCACCTAAATGGTGAGCTAAAAATAAAAGCTTTTATGTAAAAGTTCAAATAAATACTGGAGTTCAAGTAGAATGTCCTTAATAAAAAAATTCATAAATTACATAGGTATTGTGTTATTTCAATATACGAAAAGGTTATGCCAATATTTAATTATAAAACTACTTAATAATATTAAATAGGAGGTTCGCAGATTGATATTGATATTATATAATATAAGATCATCGTTGATTATTGATTATTTTTATCGAGTTATAAGATACTTAAAATGCATTATTTTGAACATTTTCGATTATGTTACTAAGTCGGAAGGCGTTATGAAAATTAAGATTCAAGAATCGTTCCGATTTCTCATTGCGTTTGTGAATCTTAATTTTCATCTGATTTTTTAACTTAAATTTAGAATTTTTATTAATTTGTAAAATTATTTAAAACTGCTTTGAGTTGCAACAAGGTATTTTTAATACTATAGTTACTCGCTGTTCCGCCTCCAAAATTAGATAAATCCAGACTGCTGTCCAGAAACACTATAATGTTAGTGCACAGAACACTCAGCGGACCGGTGCTCACACACGCAGCTGAGACACGGCCACTGACTAAGAGAAATGAGCGAGCACTTGACATTTTTTAAAGGAAAATTTTGAGGCATATCATTGGATCGGTTCTAGGTAATAAAATTTGGCATAGAAGTTACGACAATGAGTCCTATACTTTGTTTAAGAAGCTTAGCGTTACAAAAATTAACGAAATTGGGAAGATTTCGGTGTCTGGGTCATTGGAGAGAATGATTGAACAACAAGCACTGAAGTTCCCGCTGAGTTCAAGATCATAGGGCGAAGGAGCCTAGCAAAGTCAAAATTAAGATGGAGCGACAATATCCTTAAAGACATATCTGCCTTGAAGATTCAAACAAGAGGGATCTGGCATACGATCGAGAAGAGTGGAGGAAGATTATTAAGGAGGCAGATGGGTTGTAGAGCCAAAAATGCTGCTGATGATGAGCTAAACAATAATCGTGAAATGGAACAAATAATATGCGTAGTATGAGTTTAAAGATGGTAAATAGCAAAGTAAACCTACATACATATATAAATATATATATATATATATATATATATATATATATATATATAAATAAACCTATATACATATATATATAAAAGCCTTCGATTTAACATATATAAATATATGTATATAGGTTTAATGCATCCCGCATAAAAAAAAAACTGTATTATTGTAATATTGTATTTGATTTCTATGTGTATATATGTTACTTGAATGTAATGTTGCCATTTCATTTCTTAAGTATTACATTGTAAAATCTATAAATAAAGAATAAAATAGTTAGATGTGGCTTAAAACATTGTTGCTGAACATAATCCAATTAAGGTTATAGGTAGGTAACTCCAGAATTTTATTATGGTTTAGATTACGTACGCATCGTGGGAAACTGTTTAATTGATAGGTTGTCTGAAATTATGAGAAAAATAGCTTCATTAAATATATGATACTTTTTTTATAAGAAAGGGCTGCCATTATAACATTTAATAAAGGAGCTTCGTCAATAATGAATTGCCCTAATTATATCTTCTATCGGTGGCCGGCAGCGAAGAAGAGACGAGAAGCAAAGCGTTCATTATTCTCCGAGAGTTTTCCTTCCAATTATCATCGCGGCCTTCAGGCCATCGGCATTCTTGACTCGGAAGAGAGAAGCGAACGCTCCTTGATCGGTTCGTTTTATTCTATTGGCTACACGAAAAATGTTTTATGTAGGGATCAATGTATCATACTGGGTGAGCTAGCGAAATTTAACGGACTCCTCTGTCAAGGGTTTATAGGTTCATAAAAATCGGTTTATTTTATTCCTTTCTAAAATTGAAAAACGGATTTAAAAAACGGTTTTAGGTAAAACTTTAGTATTTTTATACGATAAACACCCCTGGAATATATTTGATATCCTGAAAACGTAAAACGAAGTTCAGTTGCCAGTAAGAGAGTAAGTTTTATTTCAAGTATTTATAGGTTTGTACATATCTAGAATATGATTGCGTAATCATTCAGCGGGGAAATTTGTTTTCTGTGTAATTTTCTGAATTAAAATACCCAATGAAATAATAATATTTAAATAGATTATTTCAACGGATTTTCAATGTTTAATAAAAAAATGAATCCGGTTTAAATACGGTAAAAATTAGCTTGATTCTGTATTTTCGGCTGCAACCTTGTGAACATGCCTTATGAAATGGATCTAAGATCTAAATAATCACCTTATTCATAATCCTGAAACCTTCCATTATTTCACTGGCCCACTAGTGGATTCCGATTTACTACGTCGTAAGATTAATTAGTTTCACAAATAAAATTTGATAACATTGATAAATAAGTACTTCTGACTACTCGTAGAAGAGTTTTATGATATCAAGCAGTTCCATGGTATTTTCGATTGTGTCGTATTTACGAATTTTTTTATTTAATTGCAAATTTAACATGGTTTTGTTTTTTTATTATATCTGCCTATATACAAAGTCATGAGTGATTGCTCATACACGTTTATGTATATTTTGTGAGGTTTCTACTATTACACACGAAAGAAAATAATGAATTGAAAGATTTACTGCCAACTGCTTCGCATTTTCTATAAACTTACCACTTGGCTTCAATCTCAGGATCCGGCCCAGGTTCAGGGTATCAAAAACTCATTTCAAATGGAGCCAATATTGAAGAAATGTATTATAATACATAACTGAACAGATTAATAGATTTATGTAATATTACATATATAATCCTGTATTTAGACTAACAAGTTTTTATTATACCGTCAAATAATAAAAATATTATTTAAGAGTTTTTTATTGCATATAAAAACGATTTTTAAATCAAACGATTTTAATTTTAATTTTGCTTTTGTTTTTATTACGCTAAAGAAGGAAAAGTACTGTACGAAAACCGGTTGCTTTTGAACATGAAAGTGTGGTTAGCTACAAAGTTATTTTTAAAATTGTAATTTCTAACAACAATGTTTTGCATAAAATATTGAAAACATGCAGGTACAAGGTACAATTATTACAAAATAATAAGACACACAAAGAAAATGGAAAAAATACAATGTTTATCATTTTCCAAGAACTGCGTACATTTATTTGTGTTTGAGAAATATCAAACATGTTTTTAAAAAATATGTAAGCCCAAAAAGTATTACCAACGACAATATTAATTATATTTGTATTATAACTTTTATATTTGCATTATAAAAATTGCGTATATAAATGCGAAAACCTTCTCAATTGAGAGAGTATAATTAAAGTAAGAATCCAGAAATAATTTTTTATTTAAACATTAAAACAGTAAAAAACAGACACATAATTAAAAACCACATTAATTAAAATTACATTAGTTTTTTTATAGATCTTGAAATTGTAAAAACAACTGCATCATGAATATGTTTTATTTTGTTTTGTTGTTTTTGTTTAGCTTACGTTTATTGCAAAGTCAAACACTTAAACTGTGCACAATCCCGAAATGTATGGTTTTCGACGAGTTTAAAATTGTACAAAGCTGAATATTGGAAGATCCTTCTTTAGGCGAGGTAATCGGGATATTTTAGAATGTTCTTTGAATTTGAATTTTTTTTAGTTTTAGTATTTCGTTCCAAACCGAGTCTCTTCAAGTACAAATGCATTTTTGGAAAAATGTATAAAATTTTGTAATAATGAAAATTATTTTGAATTTTCAAAGGAAGCAAATACTTGGTGGTGATACATTATAATTAAATAAATAATAATAACTTTGTTATACACCACTTATATTTATTAAAAATCCAACCGGGTTTCGCTACTACCGTAGCTTCTTCAGGGATCTTAACTGTCTAAACATACAAAAGTTATGCGCTTATATACTAGTGTGAAAGGTGGAAGGACGGAGTGCCAATAGTGGGGGTAGGGGGTGGGATTATACAGGGAATATTATTATTAAGAGGGAACATATTTAAGAGTGGACTATAAGACAAATTTATTTGATTATTAATTATTTTATGATTTAAATTAATGGCTTTTCTTTATTGAACGTGTGGTCTTCTTCAATTAATTCAATTAATTGAAGAAGACCACACGTTCAATAATAGCACAGGAGTTAGGATTATCCATAAAAACGGAATAGGAAATAGATTAGATAATTTAGAGGCATTAGAGATAAGAAAAGCCATTAATTTAAATCATAAAATAATTAATAATCAAATAAATTTGTCTTATAGTCCACTCTTAAATATGTTCCCTCTTAATAATAATATTCCCTGTATAATCCCACCCCCTACCCCCACTATTGGCACTCCGTCCTTCCACCTTTCACACTAGTATATAAGCGCATAACTTTTGTATGTTTAGACAGTTAAGATCCCTGAAGAAGCTACGGTAGTAGCGAAACCCGGTTGGATTTTTAATAAATATAAGTGGTGTATAACAAAGTTATTATTATTTATTTAAAATTATTTTGTTTGACTTTTTTTATAAATGTTAATTTATATATACATATATATTAAATATTTTTTAATAGGTTTTTTAGTTCATGTCTCTATAGTGGTCTGTGATGGTTTTAAAGAATATTTAATTGATAATACTGTATCTTTGTCAGGATCAAGACATGAAATTGACAGATGAAAACCTGAACACTGCTGCGATTTGTTGGTTCTCTCAAATACTTAATTTATGTTGTAGTGTTGCAATATAAGTGAATTCTTTTTATCAATTGTTTCATTAAATTTTCCATTTCTTTTTCTGGTTAGAATAAACGTACGAATCAGACAGAAGAATGTGGCCATATTATTTGTTTAAATTAACAATTGTATCTATCAACAAAGTAATTCAGATAATAAATAAAGAAAATTCAATTATTCACAATGCCGAGAGAAAAAATAGCGGTGAATTAATCTGAAAGAAGAAATCTCTCAAAAATAAAAAACACATTTTGCCATTCCCTCTACATTTGGGCGATAAAGGTTGTATGTATTAGCGGGCCACTGACCAGCCGACGGTCGACACGCTGGCAGGCCGTGCGCCGTACAGTAAACACGGGGGTGCATTCAATCTTAGGGGCGCGGGGTGGCTCGGTCCCCCCGGTATCGATCAGGCGGGCCGGGCCCACGCCATAAATGATTATTTTAAGAGGTGAAAGTCGTAATAATCCCGAGTAACGAGAGGGAGAACACCATTTTTTCTCCCCACCGATAGTAATTGAAATATTACGAGTTATTTACCGATATTTGTGAGGGGATCTTGTATAAACAGTGTACTTGAATATGCTATCATGGTTCTGGTAAGATTACATGGAAAAATCAAATTCATTATTATTTTTTTACTTTGTTTATGCAACCTAATTGAGTACCTATATAATATATATATATAATATATATATATATATATATATATTATATAAATATTTATTCAACCGGTTTCGGAAATAATAATAAATAATTCAAACATTCTAATATAATATTAGAATGTTTGAATTATTTATTGGAAAATGATTACACTTTTGATAAAAAGATGGGTTATTTACACAAGTTAATAATGCTAGCCTTAAATAAGATAATTCTAAGCGTCAGGAATATGAACGAATCAGAAGTGAATGTAGTGCTGCAGCGTAATAGATAGAATAAACAAAGGATCGCTGAGATGGTTTGGCCATGTGGTGTGGATGAGCGAGGAAGGGGTGGTAAAGAAAATTTATGACGAGAGTGTTGAAGGCAGCAGAAACAGAGGGCATCCGCGTAAGACCTGGCGTGACCAGACAAATCAAATATTGGAGAAAATTTGTTAGAAGTTTCAACAACCGAAGAGCGTGCATGAGAAGATATATGAAGGTGGACGAAGCAAAAGTGGTATGACAAGACAGAAAAGTGTGGTGTTCTATCATCTATGCGTACTTCTCTGGAAAGCAGCATGATGGTTAGTTAGTATATGTAAAGTATGTAAATGAAATCAAGATATTAAGAATAATCGACATAATTTTAAATATGACTATCGTACATTGTCAAGTGTTGAAAAAATGAATAATCAAAATATATTTTCCACAAATATTACATGGAATACATAATAGACGAAGAACACGATATTGCTGTAAGCAATTATAAATCCACATATATATGAACTGTCACGAGTAGTTAAGCAACATTGTGCAGAGTCCTGATATTTGTGAGTAAGGGGCTGTTTGCCGGTGCGTGTTCATTCATCATTCATAATCAGTTTAATATTTTTGGTGACAAGGTCTGAAAATAACGGATTTCTGAACTACACAGTCGGAATTACTTTCACACACACATGTCAACGGGTGAATTAGATCGCATCTTAATACAAGATAGCATCTGATATGTAAGAACAAAATAATGTATACGCGTACCTACAGATATAGATATACATGTTACATATCCGAATATGTTCACACATACACACACACATAAACCTTGTGCTGTGCGAACCGTCGGTATGTACAATTTCTTCAACTTTCTTCGCCTTGTTACAACTATGGTCCTACTTTGAACATCCTGATCGCGCCTTTTTTCTATTCTAAATTGGACGTAGTTCCACAAAATGGCAAAAATGAGTTGTGTACGGATTTGGATAGCATAACTCATTATTTTTATGTATACTGAAAACGTCCAAGCCTAAGTTGTACAGTTTTTTGTAAATTCATTATTTTTCTTACCCATATTACAGCCATCACCATTATATTAACGCTTAAATTTTTAGAAAGTGGTTTGGCTGTGTTCTGTGGCTTCAAATTTACAAATCCTCGGAAAACAAAAATTGTTAAAAACGTTTAAGTATGGAAGCATTATGCAGCTTTTTAATTCTACTGTTATTATACGATAATATAATTTAATATAAAATATCTAGTTTTTTCTAGGCCACAAATAATACTTCCTACTTCATGCTTTATCAAATTCATAGAACACAGAAACAACGTGGAAAAAAATAAGTACCTACTGTTTTTTGTACATTTTGTAGAAATAACCTGTAAAACACGTCACATTTTCGCAAATAAAATATTTTTTCGTATAATTACATTAAGAAACAATTAAAATATCTCTTAAATGAGCCCATTGCAAAAAAATATGCAATAATTAATAAAATATCGACGTATCAGGTTTGCACTAACGAATAATGAATAAAATATCGACGTATTAAGTTTGCAATAATGAAAAATGAATAAAATATCAACGTATTAGGTATGCAATAATGAATACTAAATAAATTATTGACATATTAGGTTTGCAATAATGAATAAAATATCGACGTATTAAGTTTGCAATAATGAAAAATGAACAAAATATCAACGTATTAGGTATGCAATAATGAATACTAAATAAATTATTGACATATTAGGTTTGCAATAATGAATAAAATATCGACGTATTAAGTTTGCAATAATGAAAAATGAATAAAATATCAACGTATTAGGTATGCAATAACGAATACTAAATAAATTATCGACATATTAGGTTTGCAATAATGAATAAAATATCGACGTATTAAGTTTGCAATAATGAAAAATGAATAAAATATCAACGTATTAGGTATGCAATAACGAATACTAAATAAATTATTGACATATTAGGTTTGCAATAATGAATAAAATATCGACGTATTAAGTTTGCAATAATGAAAAATGAATAAAATATCAACGTATTAGGTATGCAATAACGAATACTAAATAAATTATTGACATATTAGGTTTGCAATAATGAATAAAATATCGACGTATTAAGTTTGCAATAATGAAAAATGAATAAAATATCAACGTATTAGGTATGCAATAACGAATACTAAATAAATTATTGACATATTAGGTTTGCAATAATGAATAAAATATCGACGTATTAAGTTTGCAATAATGAAAAATGAATAAAATATCAACGTATTAGGTATGCAATAACGAATACTAAATAAATTATTGACATATTAGGTTTGCAATAATGAATAAAATATCGACGTATTAAGTTTGCAATAATGAAAAATGAATAAAATATCAACGTATTAGGTATGCAATAACGAATACTAAATAAATTATTGACATATTAGGTTTGCAATAATGAATAAAATATCGACGTATTAAGTTTGCAATAATGAAAAATGAATAAAATATCAACGTATTAGGTATGCAATAACGAATACTAAATAAATTATTGATATATTAGGTTTGCAATAATGAATAAAATATCGACGTATTAAGTTTGCAATAATGAAAAATGAACAAAATATCAACGTATTAGGCATACAATAATGAATAATAAATAAAATATCGAAATTTGAGGTTTTTGAAGGTTCAAATTTTTAGAAATCATTTTCAGTTCAATGTTTATTGGGTTGGATGCTTTCTGCATAACTTTGTCTGAATTATCTTCTTTCTGGTGTCATGCTTAGCTTTTGAACGGCTATTCTTTTAAAAAACCATCCCCAAATGAGTTTCATAAACTGTAGCTTAATAAATTTATTCGACGAATCCGACGTATATGCAAGGCAATGCGTCAAAAATATAAACTTTTGTGTGTGTTGAGGAAAAAATATAAAATAACTTTTTAACGTTTTCACGTCGCTTCTCCCCTTTCCCTCTCCTCGGCTCAGCAGAGAAGACATAATGCCACACTCTTCTCTTCAGGTACAAGACTTTTTTTCGTCCGCTTTCATACATTTCGTGCATATTTGTAAGTTGTAGAAGCTTTTCACATGGCTGTCCTACAATATTTGCATTATCTGATAATGTCGAGTCGTTCGCGGATACACTCTGTTTCTGTTGACTTTGCTTAAAAATTTTCACTACCATTCTCCACTCGCTTATACATTTCATATGACTAAATTTTTTTTTATCTATGAACTAACTGTTTTCAAAATACGCATGTACAACAATCGGGCCGGCGCCACATCACGCGGGTCCTCCGCCGCGTCGTTTCGGTCGCGGAAGGCCGCTACATTTCTTCCCATACAATATTCACTTGTCAAACACACTACGAGGATGATCGATCGATCAATTTGCTTTGCCGATTTGACGGGACGGAAAAGACGCGGCGGATCATCCGCGCAGTGTGGCACCGGCCTTGGCGACTTCTTAAAATAATTACGTACTAGATAATTAATTAAGCGTGTAAAGTAATCATGTATTACAATACACGTGAGGTGCATGAGTGTAATAAATTTAAAAATAACATTCGTGTGGATAAGGGTAAGATGCGAGGAAAGATTGTCGAGGCGGGGGGCTAAATATTAATTACGGTGAATTACGGATCACGAAATCAATAAATCATAAAGCGATAAGTCTAAACATTTCTTTATGATGATTGATTGCTAAGTGAAAAGGTGAATATCATTTACTGTGTTTATATAGGTATATATGTTAAATCGAAGGCTTTCACGAGTACAACGTATGCTAGTTTCAACTACTTTTGGGGTAACCGGCATCAATTCTGGTCGTCAGGACCAGTCGTGTGCCGACGTTTCGAACAGATCTCACTGCTCATCTTCAGGGCGCCTTGTCGATGAGCTACTTCTTCGAAAAGCGAACAACCGTTCGGATCCGGAGCTCACCGTCAAGTAAGAACTTGAGAAATTCTGCGCCAGGTGTTTGTGGAGGAGTGGGTTTCCCCCGCGACCTCGTTAATGTGTTTTGCTCGACTTCTAGTGATCCGTGTGTTTACTTTTTTATCGTCCTTATTCAATAATGAAATGGTTGGATTTTTTACTTGCGTCGGTGTTTCCATTGTGATATGCGGTTTATTATTTGTATTAAGAATGTGATTATTATTATTAAGTATGTTATTCCATGCGGTTGGAAGTATTCGCCTTCCAATGACTGAACACGACATATTAATGCTGTAGTAATGGAAAATGTATAGAAGCTTTGTATATTATGAATAAATGTACAATTTGTGACATAGGGCCGGTTTTTTGAACAGGAGAATGATAATAGTTGAGAATTAAGCATAGGTTTTGGCGTTTTCCACCAATCGATGCTTTTTGTTTAACTCCTGATACTCTGTCCTGTTCAAATAATAAGCCCTTAGAGTAATAATAGGAAAGGCGGTGGTTGGGCCAAGTAGAAAAGATGACGGAACAGCAATTACCGAAGACTGAACACATGACCAACATGGGGTAAGGGTTGGGAAATTTAAAATGAATATGAAGCGATAATGTCATCCATGACATACCCATCACAGAAATCCAGGACTGGAGAGAATGGGGCTAAACTCTCAAGGATGCCAAGACCAAGACTAGAGATTATAGAGCTAATATTGACAATTATGATGATGATTCAGAAAAGCTAAAAAAAATTGTTTTGTTATGAAAATTATTAAGATATAACTCCTGCGTGAGCCGACGAAATATTGCACGCGATATTAATATATATTTGCTTACTCTTACTAATACAATCAAATCTCTATTCATTATATATGTTGTATTTTTATATAGAAGAATAAGGGATCATCTGACACTAGCATCAAACTTAGATATTGAACATCAAGATTTTGATATATTCGGCTGAGTGGATCTATCCATCGTCCGTGAAGTGATCTATTTTACAAAAATGACCATATATGTACTAAGGAATATGCTAAACTAATTCCTGTGACATGGCATGGTATATACTTCAATAATGATACAGTATAATACAACCAATTTACTTATATTCAAATCAATAGACGTGTAATATGTGCTATTAAAATATAATATTGTTTTCTTGTTATCTTCTAAACCACTAGAGACGCAAGACTATTCATAAAACAGTTTTACAGAAAAAAGTATTGTCATGTGTCGTGACTGCGGGAGAAATAAATGAAAATACTATAAATTAATCAGCGATTTATTATTTAATGATTAATTTATTATTCAATGTACAAAGTCACTTAACACGAATTAAATTTAAAGCTATTTAATCTAAACCAAATTGCAATATATCACTTGTATATGAACACTATATTATCGCTGGGTAACACGTTTTTTACATCATTAGAACACTCCATCCAATTTTCGCATGAATTAATCGCTCTGGATTATTTCACCACTTAGGTACTTCGCTCGATTATTCGCCTTATGAATCGTTTCGATTACCTTACGACTGGTCACACTGGACGTCGTACCCTAATGCTGATACTTTCGTACCTTCTTAGTATTGTAGTGTTCAGGAGAAGGTCCTCGTCGCTTCTCGATTGTTCCAGGCATTCTCCGAAAGTTTTAGATCATTCTAGATTGCTATAAGCCGTTCTCGATCCTCCGATAGTGTCGTGACATATTACAAGGAATTCGGACAGTGCGCAATTCCTTATGCTTGCCTTTCCGTGACATTATTTTCAGAATTTTGATGAAAATGGTAATTTTTACCAAAATACCAGATGATGATATGTTGTTGTTCACTAATTAAATATATCATTTCTTTCAAAATATTAGTTGATGTTAGTTCAATAATAATTTCTGTCTGAATATGAAACTGAACCGTTTCATATACCAAAAATAATACAAAAGTCGATGTACGTTTTAATTCATGATTCTTGGTTCTCTGCTTTCATCATTTCCCTCCGGACTACGAGATGTGTGGAGCTTCGGATGAGGTGAAATTTCAGAATAACAATCCTGTTATTGTCTGGGGAAATAAATTTCGTAATTTAAGCATCTTGTAAGTTGTTCGAACGCGTGTGCTATCGGAATTGTATCTTTTGCGTTTGTATTTCATTCAACCTACAAATGTAAAATAAATATGTGATATGATATGATATAGCTGTAAAGATAATTTGATATTAACTACATTAAAACGTTTTACAATGTATGTTTTTTAAACGGTTTAAAATTGCAGAACGTAAGTAGATGGAAAAATTAAAAAATCTGACATCAGACAAACGATCTTTGGTAGACGTGAGAATATTAATAAAAAAATTATAAATAATAAAAAAATATATATATATATTAATAAAAAGAAAACACTTAGTTTACTACCCTTTTTAGAGTTTGGTGTGTGCAAGCTTCATGAATTACATAGATTTACTGTGACCTCACCGAAAATTGAAACTGGAACCTTCAGTGTGGGAAACTAGTGTCATGCCCACTGGGTTATGAAGGCGGCTACATTCTGAGGATAACATAGTTATACAGTCATTTTTATGATACGGAAATTATAAATAATGTTCATGACAAAATTAAGAAAGTCGCAATACATATAAATAAGAAATCTTATACGAGGGCATAGTATTGAATCGCTGGTGTGGAGTGCGCGGGTTTTAAGGTCAACGCCGTGTATCACACGACAAGAACGAGACGCTCGAGCAATAATCAACAGAGTTTATCACTTTTGAATTGAGCCTGAGTTATTATATATATTTCGGTAGCCAATTAAGGCTAGTGCGATCTCGAGTAGTGTAGCGTCTTGATAACGTTAGTGATGGATATTATTAAATAGAGAATTATGCTTTTTTGCTTCTACTATCTCATTATTATTAATATAATAATTTAAACCTTTTTATTATTTGAGCTACCTGATAGCGTTAGTGACGGATATTGTTACAAAGAGGATAATATATTTTGATAAATTATAAATACTAATTAGTTTTAGTTTTAATTTTCATTACTGAAATATAAAAAAAATCTAAACGTTAAAAAAAATAACAATGTTTTCATTTTATTTAATAAAAATTTTGAAATCGCACACATTTTGAAAAAGCTATGAGATCAGACATTCATAATTTAAAAAATGGAATTATTAATTACTATGAATGTCATTATTGAATTTGATAGAGGTGAAGACAGAGATTTTGATATAAAATATAATATTAATGAAATATTAACTGATTAAAGGAGTTTTATGAAAAATATGAACATGTTTAACAAAATAAGTAATCTCTTTTTGATGTAAAAAAATATACACTTGCAATATTCATTTTTGACTGTAAATACATTTAAAAGATTTAACCCGTTAGGGAATCCCCGGCCGTACGGACAGTTTTCCGTCTGGAAAGACAGATGGCAGCGACGGAGCACGTAGCCGGGATTCAAACCAGGCGTCGCGGCGCCCTTTTTGTTCGTGTGCGCGCGAGCGTTTGTGTGCATATTGTGTTGGTTTAATTGCTTTATAAATAACTGGACTCATTTGCACGGCGCGGCAGCGGCAAGCAGCGTGCGGCAAATGTATTGCAGGAATTAAAGTACATACAGTTCCTGAACCTTTTCGTCCGAGTAACCCACGTGGTCACATGTGTTGCTAATGTTAACAGATTTTTTAATGCTCGCGTAATAGTAAAAAAAATATTTTAATGCACCTCATTATTTACTCACTTTTTATAAATAATATTTTTATTTATTTATTTTATATTTATTCTTTATATTGTAATTATTAAAAAAAAATATTTGGGAATTTAATTGTTTATTAAATAATTTAAGGTTTAAAAGAATTTGCAGAATTACTTTAAAAATTCAGTATTATCGTTGGGATAAAGTAGTTAAATTAATTAGTAAATATTAAAATAAAAGTGAAATGTAGATTCTCCTACTTTCATCATTTTATGTTTTATGCCTCATAACATTTATTATGTAATGGAATTTGTTTTACATATTTGTATTTAAAAAATATATAAATTGATAAGTACGTACATTAAAAATATAAACATATAATACCTAGTAGTTTTCAAAAAAAATTTCCGTTCGAATGAGGCCATTAAACCCTCATTAATATAAGCTATTTGAATGTATTTCGTAAATATAATTTTTTATTTCGTTTAAAAATGCGCCAAAAGAAGTGCTTTCACATTTATTTTTATGGACCTTGAAATAAAGAAAAAACGTAGCGCGATGTCGTAAAAGCGAACAAACAATAGTCTGCATTGAAGGTGCGCTCCTACTCCAGCCCAGCTCCTGAAAACTCCACAGCAATAACATGTCCGCTGGAAGAATTACGCCTGCTCAGGCAATTAAATCCAAACGTAATTTGTGCCTGAAACTAAAATAAACAAGGAATATTTATTCATTCAAACTGTGGATTCTTCACCCCATTTTGCGGGGTCACGACCCTTCGCGGAGGTGGGGGGCGACTTGGCCATTTAATCGCCAAATAAATCGCACAATTTTAATCCGTTAAGTGAATTAGAAATTTTAAAATAAGTAATCGCGGGTATGATATGCTCGAAAATATTACAAACATATTTTTAAAAATTATCTATGAACGATGCAGTTTTATAATGGAATAATTATTTTCCAATTCACCGTACAACGAGGGATAAATTCTTAATATAATATATATAAAGATCTAGTAATATTATCTTAACTAATTTTAAAAATTAATTATAACAAATGATTCCAGTTACACAAGATTTAAAATTTGATTAATACAAACAGAAGTATACTAAAATAAATAACCTTAAATATAAAATATTACTAGCTTTAAACCGTAAAAAATGACGGAAAATTGGTTCGCATCTTTGATAAGTCGTAGAATTATTTATAGTATCTTTTTGGCGGTCCACGGAAAGGCAGCGGTAACAACATGCATTGAGCGGCCGGTTCGGGTTTGCTGGCCCGGGTTCAAGCCCCACCATCTTCGGCCGTTTAATTTGTTTTTTTTTGGGCCGAGAACGCGAACTAAATTACGGGCGTTACACGAAGTACTATGTTTGTTCCCTTTAAAATCAAACGATCAAAAATATCAGGTGTATGGTTAAATTATTAAATTTATTAAATACATACAAACTTTTATTAATTTAACAACACGATGAGTTTAAAATGTAATATTGTCAAAAAAATTGTCAATGCAATCTTAGAAATATAACATTATACAGAGGTCTGCAGATATATTTTTCCTTAAAATATACAAATCTTTTGAAAAGACAATATAAAAAACATTACTGTAAAACGTATGTTTATATTTGGCACATGTTTTATGATGATCGTCCCTATTTTATTTCCATTGGTGTGGTGGACGAGGTAGGACGAATATGGTGGGGTAACTCAACTTATTGCTCTTAAAAAGATTGGACGGTCATAAATTTGTGGGAGGCTATAAATATCAAGGGAATCAAAAAAGGCGTCGTAAATGAGAGACGCAGTACACGAGATACATAGCTGCAGTCAAATTGTTGAAATCGTCATAATACCGAATCTAAAAGCGTAAACTTGTAAATTTGATCAATCCGAAGTTATGGACCATAAAATCAAATGTCCAGAATATTTCGCACGTTTGGGATTTCAAAAGTCAAGAGAACTGTTAAAAACAATCGTTACAGTTGCGCTAGTATGTTCCTAAATATATTGTAGAAGTCTTCCAAAAGACAAACTGTAGCAAATTGAGATATGGAATCACATTTTCTTAACACATACACATAATCACATACATTTTGCCAATATTTTTACAGCATGAATAAGTCACGTATAATTTAGAAATATAATAACTACTTAAAATTTTCTTGTGATTGCCAGATTTGGTGGAAATTTCTGATAGCTAAATGCAACTAACCAACCAAAAGACCGTCAAAAAATTTTGTATAAAGAATGAGACGCTGTCATCATTGTAATAAATCTAAATTCCAAATTAAAAATTCACTGTTCTTATGTATTTGTATTAAGGCTGAAGTAAGGCAACCGGTAAGTATCATCACATAAATGCTGAGATAAAGTACTTATAAAATATATAAGATATTTGGTATATTTCAAAGATACCATCACACTGAATATATAAATCGATGGGTCATGGTGGAAAGTTGTCAAACTTCATATGCATACGGCCTGAGCTGGAATACTTTGACGGAAAGTAAGGATGTAGAAAATAAAAAATAGATTTAGCTTGAAGCTCTGGCTCCACGAAAAGGAGAAAAATTATGCAATATATATGTATAAAAATAAAATATCACACGATTGGTATTTTTGAAAGCTTTTTAATGTGTTCCATTTTTTCCTCATAGTTACCGTAAGGCGATTGAGGTTCTCGTTTAATCTCCTCTGGACTGTCCTCTGGGAAACTTTGATACCTTCTTAGTTGATTGTCAAGGTCAGACGAGCCTTTTTGCAATTTTGTAGACAGATGTCTCAGATTTTGCGGTCAGTACGAGGGGTGTGGCGATTCGTTTTCTGCCACATTTCATAACGCGATTCACTTTAAAGGCAGGTTTTGATCGATTTTTTTCTTTGTACTACCTTAAAACACCCGTAATAGCTATTATTTCCCTTTGGGACTATTAAGTGTTTCAAAATAATGTCTTCACGTTGGAAATATTTTCTTTGAGACGTTTTTAAAGACCTGGCCATATTGACAAACGAAATATTGGGGTCAATATGGCAACACTTTCATTTGAAATAAGATAAGAACTAAACAAAATTAATAGATAATTATTAATAACTTATGTTTCGATGTAGCCGAACTGTGAGCTGACCTCTTTCAAATAAATTAAAATATTTAACAAATGTGACACTTGGCTATAAAGTGCTGAATATAATAGAAATAGAGAGCGTCTGCGAAAGATCTGGTCCGACAAGACTAACCAAATATTGGAGAAAGGTCCTTTTAATAGCTTCAACAATCGAAGAGCAAGTGGGAGATGTATTGAAGTGATACCCTCTATATCTGAAGAGAAACATCGTAATGGTAAGTTTAATGGCTATTTAATTAGTAGCCATCAAAAGAAGCCACCCGAAGTGAGCGATCGGACATATCTTAATTTAATCTTTAAGTTTAATATGTTAATTTTTTAATTTTACCTCGACGACGCAGTGGAAATTTCCGTATAGCAATGTAACAAGTGTTCTTGATTTTATCCAACTATTTAACTATCCCACCGATTCAAAAGCTAAATAAGCAAAGGCTACACACTGTCGCTAGTGGTATCTGTCCTCGCTTATTTCACGTACTTGTGTGTCATTCACGTCTTCTCTACTGTGTGTTATGAGGCGATCCAAGTGTATTTAAACACTATGTGGTTTACTACTAATGAAACAAATATGCGCTAAGAAATGTGTACATTGTACGTAATCGATTTATTTGTCAGGTATTTCAAAATAAGTTCAAAGATTGAAAAAATAATAAATAAACATAAAGACACGTAAAATGTTGGTAAAGGTATTTTTGTTTGCAAAAGCAGAAAGGTTATCGGGCGCACGGTCCGGGGTAGATAGGCGCAATCCGAAATGGTGGGTAATTGATGGCGGTGTTGGGCCAAGGCCATTATTTATGGAAGGGAGGGGCGCTGCATAATGCACGCGCTTCCCCAGTACGTGGTTTCAAGTTCGCGGAGGAACAGAGAAGTGAGAAAAATCTGCATTTAAATTAGCCCCAGTATGTTGAGAAATGAGATTTCACCCGAACGAGAGAGAATGCGAGATAATACAAATTACGCACGGTTAATTCAATTACGTATTTATTAACATAAATAATGGGCCTCACGCATTTAAAAAAGGGGTTTATTTTTTAAGAGAATAAAAAGAATATTGCGAAACATTTTTATTTTTTAAGTGATTATTAATTATTTATAAATATGTAATATTTTTGCTAATACAGGTAATATAATTGTAACTAATAAAAGTTCAAATTTTAGATTCTGTTAGCAGAGGAATTTTGACAATTACACCTCGACGGAGTCACGATGTGTTAATGTAACGTCATATATATTCTCATAATTTTAAAACCAAGATTAGCATTATTCCCTAAAAAATTAGAATAGTAATAACTAATTGGTCTTCTGGGATGATACTGGAACATCTATCTGTCTTACCGCTAGACCAATAAGAACGAGTTTCTGAAGAAATGTTATTAGAAATGAGTTTTGTAAATACATGGAGATGTTCAATCAGTGGATAAATTGTAATAGTTAATGCTCCAATAATACATTATTATTTATAACACGATATATTATAAAAAATTGCGGCAAGAAGAACTTATATTTAAGACAGACAAAAGACTAGCAGAGTAGCCAGGATATCAAGGCTCAGCAACCATCATAGGTGATACTTAATGATTACACAAAATATTGATTATATTGTAATTTTCAATGGATTTGATATTTGAATATAATTATTAGACTCTCGTCAAAATATAATGTAAATTTATCAAGGGGTTCGAATGATTAGGGTCCCAGTGATACACTCCCTGCTGGAAGGAATGTGTCTATAAAATGCTGCGTAACGCCACGTTGTACACCAACAACAACACTACCAATAAGTCCAACTCTCTAGCGTCCGCGATTGGTCGTCAGAAAACCCCGCGAGCCCCGGGAAATGTGATGACCACCATTATAACATCACAGCAGATAGAGGGTGAATGGCGAAATTCCGGGACCATAAAACGGGAACCATCCAGCTAAAGGAAGGAAAATCCCAACAGAAAACCCTGGTCCTCCAGGTTGGGGGCGTAGGGCTAACATCTCTACCCCATAAATAAAATGTTACGATACCGCAAGTCAAGCCTCGGAAAACATCAGTAGGGAATGAGGATATAGACTCGGCAAACGTTAAAAGGCACAAGATTTAAAATTTTGCACTTGGAATGTTCTAACACTATATCAACCTGGCGCCCTCCAGACACTGATAGATTAGCTAAATATTTATAAATCAGACATCACACATTACAGAAAATTAGAGGCAGGGAAATGGAATCTTTGAAAAAGTAGACTACTGCATGTATTATTGCTGTCATGAAAAGCACCACATAAAGAGGACAGGCTTCCTGGTAAGCAAACGAGTAAACGTCGTGGACTTTAGGGTACTCAGCCTTCAAATGGCGTATCTCAGAGTTGAAGGAAGATTTTTCAACCTGAGCATACTGAATATCCATGCACCAACGGAGGACAAACCCATCGATGAAAAGGAAGATTTCTATGACGAGCTGGGGAAAGCTTTCGACGAATGCCCACCGCGAGACATTAAAATCAAAATAGGGGATTTAACGCGCAAGTTGGTAGGGAGCCCTGCTTTACACCAACAATTGGAAAACATAGTCTCCACCCACACTCAAATGAGAACGAAGAATACATGATAAACTTTGCAGCATCTTACAATATGGTCATAGGTGATACGCTATTCCCACATAAAAATATACACAAAGCCACGTGAAAACACCCAAATGGCAGAACAAATAACCAAATTGATGTCTGCACTTGTAAGATAGCTAATGTTGACTCTAACCAATTTCTCGTTGCAAGTCGACTGCGGTTTAAAATATCAAATGCTGGTAAAATAAAAAGTTCTAAAATCACAAAATTTAAGACCAGCAAATTGCAACTCCCCGCGACAAAAATTGAGTTTCAAACTACGCTCAATAGGATATAGCAGTGTGACAGAAATATCAATTCACAATGGACGGCCTGCAAAAACCTACTAACCCTCAGAAATCCCTATCAGAAGAAACCATAGGTTTGACCCAGACTTCGCAGAAGTAACGAAAAAGAAAAATGAACTCTATCAAAAAACATTACAACAAGGCTGCACAAGACGACTTATGGACACCTATAGGGAAACAAGGAAGAGAGAAAAAAAGATGCACAGAAAAAAGAAACGTGAATATCTACAAAAAGAAATTAAAGAGGCTGAAGCACTCAGGCTTAAGATTTCTAAAAAAAATTAAATAACACAAGAGCTGAGTTTAAACCAAAAATAAATGTATGCAAGGACGAGAATGGAGTGATGAAAAGTCTGACATTCTGAGGAGACGGGTGAGGTACTTTGACATGGTTCTCAATAAGAACTCGGTAAAGGAGGAGCATAACGCGATGGAGAGCACGGGGGATGATTTGCATATTGATAATGCTGAACCCCTTTCACTGGAGGAAGTGAAGCAGGCATTAAGACAGATGAAAAACAACAAAGCCCCCGGGTCAGACAAGGCTGAATTGTTTAAAGCAGCAGGTGGAGACTTTGTCCAATACCTGATCAATTTGGTGAAACTATCAATGTACCCAGTAAGGTGTAGAGTTAGGGTTGGCAGTGATCTGTTCGAGCCCTTTGAAGCGCTCCACAGGATGAGACAAGGAGATGGATCGGCCTGCCTTTCATTCAGCATAGCCTTAGAAAAAGTTATTCGCGACTCAGGCAGATAAGAGCAACAATATTTGACAACTCTGTGCAACTATTGGCTGACGCTGATGATATAGATATAATTGCGAAAACTCCCGATGCTCTTTGCTCTTGAATGTTCTGCCAAAAACATGGGTCTCATAGTAAACCAGCAGAAGACCAAATCCATAGCCGTAGGATGCACCCAACAAATCCCAACTCTCTCATGTGGAAGTCAAAATTTTGAAACGGTACCAAGGTTTACATATCTAGGCTCCCTGATAACAAATAATTCTACAGAGGAGATCCAGAAGCGCATAGTCAGCGCAAATTGCTCTTTTTTCCGCCTACAAAAGCAGATGAATTCCAAACTGCTGTCCAGAAACACCAAGATATTAGTGTACAAAATGCTTATTAGGCCAGTACTCACGTACGCAGCTGCGACGTGGGTACTAAGAGGAATGAGCGAGCGCTGCACGTTTTTTGAAAGAAAAATTTTGAGGCGTATCTTCAGACCGGTTCAAGAAAATGGACTTTGACGCAGACGTTACAACAATGAGCTCTATATTCAGTTTAAGGAGTTAAACGTCACAAATATTATAAACCTGGGAAGACTTCCTAAATATTCACCAGAACTTCAAAAGAGATTGTACAAATAACATCGCCTACCGGCCTAATAAATTCGTATTATAACTGGAATTTATACAAAATCTGAATATTAAAATTAAAATATATAATTGGGTGAGTGTGTTATTTAAATAAACAGGCACATATAGCATTTAAATCTAATTCACGTCCTTCAGTGATCATTTCAAATAATTTATTTTATCGTGACGAGTTGTTAGATTTTTTTATAAAACTAGTGACTGAAAACTTTTGAACTGAAAATGTGAAATTAGAGCAACGTTTTTCAAATAATTATAGTAATGATTATTTTTTAAATAAAAAAATGAAAAAAGTATTTCAGATATTAAATCGATATAGGTACTTCTATATCTAATCTTAAAGTAAATTGCTAGATACTGAAATATAAAAAAACGTTATTTTAATAAGTATTCTGATGATAACATATGAGATGTATAAATAGATGAATGATTAAATTGCTATTATATATAATGAATTGAATTAACTATTATTTAACATGCATTTGAAAATCGAAGGTTATATAGAATCATGAAATAATGTAAGAAAGCAAGGATTAATAATATGTTAATACTGATAAAGGTTCCTACTTCTGGTTTGCTGGGAAAATCCTTTACCCCGGGTAGTATAGGGGCCTATGCAAAGTTTTAGGATTAACAGATATCGATCCAAAGACCAAGGGGCTAAGGGTTTCTCGCTCATCAGACCATATGATTGCCGGGAAACCGATAAAACCTGCAGTAAGTCTGTAGCCCCCAAACAATGAGAACAAATGAACCATGAAAGTGTGACGGAAATAAGGGAGTGGATTTCAATCAATTTTCCCGGAATACATTTTACCCAATGAATAGTTACAACCAAATTTTTATTAAGTGTTGGAAATAATTTTTAGTGGTTCCTGGATGACATCCTGTCGAAATAACTTGAAAATAAGTACGTTATAATTATTTCGATTTTGAATCAAATTATATTTTTGCACATTTTACTATATTATAAAAAAGGATCTTTTTGTCTTTGTTGCAAATAGTTGCAAATAGTTTAACATTAGTTTATTCACATTAGTTCTTAACTAGCTGTAACCCGTCAAAAATGACGGCACATTGATTCGCGTCTTTGCCAAGCCCTAAGCTCTGGTATGTATTTATAATATCTTTTTGGCGGTCTACGGAGTGGCGAGCACAGCAACGTGTGTAAAGCGGCCGGTTCGGGTTTGCTGGCCCGGGGTTCAAGCCCCATCTCCGGCCGTTTAATTCGTTTTTTTTTAGAAGTTACGGGAATAGATAGACAGACAGACGAATGGACGGACGGACAATGAAATTAGTATGTTTGATTAGTTATAAATTCCCATGCATCTATTTTTTAGTTTTTGTTAATTTCTATTCTTCCAATTTTAATTTTCAGTATATGTTGTATCATGATGAAGGGGCCATTGGACACGAAAGATGTTGATAATTCAATAAATAATAGTTTGATACAAAAGTGTCTCCTTTTTATTAATATAAATAATGGTACCACGAAGTAAATTTTAAAATATTTAATTTATTTCTCTTTCCTTTCATGTTTCAAACATAAGTAATGGATATTTTGATCTATAAATTGTTGTTTTGATAAATTATTTAATTTATATAGTAAAAAATATTTTTAATATATATAATAAAATAAATAAATAAGGGAATGTTGTTAATGTTCAGATTTCACTGAGCCTGTATCTTTTAGCACAAACCTCGATGTAGTTAAGAAAACAGCGAATATATTTATATAACTACGCGATTATGTATACAATAAGTAATATAAATTATATAAATATTTAAAATACAAAATATTAACGTATACAATTCTGTGCTCACTGTATTCTCAAATAAATAAATTTGTAAAAAGTCGACAGGATACGGACACAACCTAATTATATAACAAGCAGTATGAAACTAATAATAGCAATAAAGTCAATTATCTATTGAATATCTCGTTTTGTGCAATGTTATAATAAAACTCAAGCGGAGATAATTTTTTTATTTTCCATCCATTGTAATAATTTCCACAATTTTAATCTATAATATAAATTAAAACCTATTTGGGATTACTGTCCATATATTCAGCATTAAGAAATAAATCGCAAAAGATCCAAATAAAAATAATGAACAGATTTTAGATAAAAACGCATTTATTGATGTATAAGATTTAAAACAAAGCTTAGATGATTATTAATATAATAAATCGTTTACATGTTATGTAAATTTTTTTCTTACGGGACGAATAATAATAAAAACGAAGGTTGGTAATGGTCAGAGTGGATTTATTTCATTATTTGTTTGGATTTCTTAATAGGGTAATCGATACGAAACTAGCGACTCCCTTAATACTCGACTCTTGAATCGACTGGAGAAAAGGAAATATGCTTTTTATTATTCGAGCGGACAAAAAATTTACCATATTCATATTATTTATTTGTGCTTCTTTTAGCAAGTTTCATATTCATGACGAAGACGGAAAAAGAAAGGCATTTCTTATTGTGTACAAGTTTTAAGAAATGTGAAGAAGGATATTAATTATTATCACGCAATGAGGGTGTTACGTTAACAGGTTGTTTCTAACTTGATTAATTTAGTAGGTACTAATCTATGCACGCATGGAGATAGACACGTGTTATTCAGTCCCCTACCACGTGCACGCGTATTAGAACATCTCCACATCCCAACAGCTAACGAGACATATCTCGAGTGTTTGCCCTGGAATCAAGTTTAAGTCCTCAGGTCTCACGGCGTCCCTAAACTTCCATGTCAACTATAAAATAAACAAAAGGGCCAGGGGGTTGAAAAGATCGGAGGACACGGGCCGCACGAAGGGGCAGCGGAGTTCCGCGAAGATTCCCGAACGCGCCCTCGGTCGTGCGAGCGGGGTGGAAAAATACAACCCGGTGGTAAAGGCTTCGGGGGGGAACGGGATGGATGTATAAGGGATCAATACCTACAGTGTCCACCCTCCCTCACCCTAGGCATTATCGGTCGCGGATTTTTCAGCAGGAGAGTCCGGTGTTTTGGATTCGCATCCCGCTGCTTTTTCAAATGGGAAAAATGGACAAAAGTAATAGAACCTCGCGGGCGGTTATGGTAACATGAATGAACGAAAGAAGTAACGCATTACATTCGATTTGATTAGATCAAAAAACTTCATTTTTCTTTTATTCTTTATGTGTGGAGGGAAATAATTTATACCTATTTACATATAACGTACGTGGGAGAGTCTATAGAATGAACGAGTATATATCCGCGCGTAAATTATAAGAAAACTACGCGTGTTTTCAAAGCGCGATAATTTATGGAGAAAATATAGAAGTTTTGCTAAAGTCTTTGGAAAGCGTTCACTTTCTTGATGTTTATGGAGGATGGATGGTGATGAAATTCGCTAAGCGAAACGGTGCCTCCTCGTGGAATGCCTAAATTAAAGTTGCTCTTGTAATATCTGGCGCACAACGAATAATTGATATTTAAGGAGAAAAGGTGCGGTTTATGAATTATTATAAAAGCGCTCATTTTTACACAACTACTCGGTAATTTTCATATTAGAATCAATCGCAATACTTTGTAAATGAATTTTTTGTTAAAATTACACGAAAATTTTATTGCGGCTGTAGAATTTATGATAAATTGTTTGAATCATCTCTCCAGACCCTGATGGCAAATTTAACCGCTCAACTAAACAAATTACACCAGGTTATTCTGATGGAAAAACTTCATAAATGAAAGAAAATATAAAAAACAACGGGATAAATTGGTACCATGATCACACGGTTTAAAATTTATGGAATCGATCCTTTTAGTTCACGTTATTAAGGTTGAAAAATTTATAGACAATTTTTGTTACGGTTTATTGAGACAATTCTAAGAATATATTTTAAAAATACAGAAAAAAGAGGAATCTTTTTAATAATCATATTGTAATAATCATTGTTATTGGTCAATTAAGTTATAATGAAAAAAAACTTTAAAGAACATATTTCCAGTGATAATGATTTCAAAAAGATACATCACTGGGACCTGGAACTTTCTATCGGCGATAGAGAGCAATACCGAAGAAGCTACAATCAGTCATTCAGAAGTCATCAAATTTCATCTACGTATGTCAGATATTAATATGTAGGTATTTTGTATGGCAAAATAAAACATTAATGGATGTACACAAACATCTTTGAAATCAAATTATGTGGATAAAATATTTTCTAGATAATAGAAATTTACTTTCTAGATTTTTTTGCAAAAAATCAATATCCAGTTAATCAAAAATCAAAAATCCGCAATCCGTAATAATCAAAATTTATCCCTTAAATGAGTCCTGAGGTCGTTTGATGAAAAGGAACGGACATGTTTTTTGGGAAAGACCTAATTTTACGAGAAATATTTATTATATGAAGAATATTTTAGCAAAGAATTTGAATGTCTGTCCATCCAGTGATAAATCATAAAAATCATAAAAAGAGTTAAAATTATGAGGATAAGCAATAATAACGAATTTAAAAATGTAAGTTGAATATTTTTAAAATAATTTATTTTTATTTAATAAAATTCTCACTCGTTAGTAAGTTTTCAATTGATTCAGCAACATTGTAGATTGACATTTAAAAATAATATTGATTATATTATCTGTATAAATCTACTTATATTATTTGATAAATTACACCTACATGTTTCGGACCTACCCTACCCTACCCTACCTACCCACCTACCTACTTTCCATCAATAGTAGTTAAATTTAATTGATTATTAATAATATTTTGTTTACTATTACATGCTTTACTAATTTCTAATGATTCTAAATTATTCAATTTCAGACCAAAATTATTTATGTGTAAAATAGATTTTTTTAGCTAAATTTAAAATAAATTAGATTTTAATAATTATTATTACGGAAATTTAAAATAAATTAAATTTTAATAAATATTATTATTAAGTTCTGCGGGTAAACTATTTTAAGTGTTACAGCTGTTTCGGCTTGCAAGACCATTATCAAACATTGGATATACCACGTATAAACGACTCATTTATAAAATTTTAAGTTACCCCTTCCCCTTCAGATTAATTAGATGTTTGTGTTGAAACCTATAAGAAGAAGATAAGTGCCCGTGAAAAAACAAACATATTAATGTTTGTTTTTTCACGGGCACTTATCATTAAAGGTGCCTCAGTTTACAAAATTCTATGTTATGCTTATTTATCAAAATTCCTCGTTTTCTGTAAGTGTTAATTATACATATTATTTTAATTTATATCCTTCATTTTGGGTTTTTTAAAGATATTAAGAAGTGGAGAGAAGATCATTTTTTGTTGACTATTTAAAAGTTTTATATTTGGATCATTTGTATATTTATTTATTTATTATCAGTAATAATATTAATATTAATAATTAAGTAGTAATATTAATTTATTATCAGTAATAATACTATAAATTTAATTACATTCATTTTAAATTTCATTTACAATAATTATTAAAATCTAATTTATTTTAAATTTAAATAAAAATAAATATGGATTTCTACAAATTAAAATCAAAATCCATAAATAAAATACGTAAATAAAAAGTCCTAAATTTTTATCAAAACCGTGATCATTTTCTGATAAAAGTATTCAGTAATTTACTTTTTAACTGAATAATTGATTTTTTGCTGTGTAACCTGAGTTTTGCTTTGTAATAAAATCGATTCATTATTTACATATTCGTATATAATTGCGCTGCATTGATTCAATATGTGTATTGCTAAAGCAGGCCAAAGACATTTTTGATTGGGATTGTGGCTGAGTTTGAAATAAGTGTTTTATTTTTTAAGGTATTTTTTACACAGTGTCTCGTAAATATAAAATAATAAAAAATAGATAGAGTTTGGAATGAGCACATCAGTTAAAAGGAGAAGCCAGCCTGAGGTGGTATGTTAAGAGAAAAAGAAAGAAACGGAGAAACGAAGAAAGAAACAGAGAGAAACTGCATTAAGAATATGCACTAGCAGAAGACAACGGGGATGACCTCAAGCACACCTTCTGGTCAAACAAAGGGAAGGGAATAAAGGATGGCCGCATAAGATAGGATAGGATAATGTCCAGGACAGAGTACCTACTGGCGATTTTATATATTGAAAGACTTCCCCAAGTACATAGAAAAAGGGAAAAATGAAGATGAAGATTTATTTCAACGGATTCTAATCTATCAATAGAATTCAAAAGAACTTAAATAATTCATTTATCTAAAGTACGAATATATAATAATATTCGGTAGTATTAATACTGACGGTGTAAATCAGGTAAACATTTTCTGTGTGAAAATGTGCTTTTAAACTACTTCTCCAGGTAAAGCACACAACATAAAGGGAATAACAATTTTTTCAGGGTTTTAAACAGCAGCCATTTCGAAATAGGATGTCAATAAATTAATTGCTATATTTTTCGATTGGCACATTTTTTGTGCATCTTTAATAAAGTACCTAAATTGGATGTAGATTGTATTATGTTTTAAAAATGATTCAATGTGTAATAATATTGAGTGCTGGAGGCGGCATTTTCATTTCCTTTGGGTAGACTTGTAGATCCGGATTTGTTTGATAATCTATCTCGAGTTTAACAATTGGACGGATCTATTAAGGAAATTAAACTTCCCTAGTTATGGCTGTAGTTGACGCGGAGATGATAGTTTGGTGAGGCTTTGGTTATTATTTATGCCCCTTCAGTATGTTTGTGATGATAATACTATCAAATATGCATGTAGCATTTCATTGAGTCCCATGGTTAGTAATATATCTCCATACTGTTAAATATATTGGCATAAATGTACCTTGGAAAATATTTAAATGATTCAATTATTAACAATATTTTTATATGTATGATCTGAGAACATACTTACTGGATTTGTCCACTGCGGGATTATAATTCTATTATTTTACGATGAAATTAGTGATATAATCTCATATAAATAGCTTCATCTCGCTTTGTGAGACTTCTACAATTTATCTTAAGGATTCAATTATTAACGAAATAAATAAATAATGATTTAAAGAATTTATAAGAGCAAGCTCGTTTTAAATAGTAATATAATGAATAAATCGTAATTTTAACAAAGATAGATTTTTCAATGGTCAAAACAAATTATTTAGAGGAGTGACAAATTATACAAGTATTAAAATATATAAATTATTGGTTTCCAGAGACAAAAATCAAATCCTTGACTATTCGATAACTGGCCAAGGATTTTATTTCTAGACCATACAAGCAAATAGTACGCGGAAATTGAAAATAAATAAAAATATCCATATCTGGTGAGATGAAATATTTTAAAAGGTTTACTACGGTTCATTTTCACGGTGGATTGAATAAGCTATTCAAGGTATGAATGGTGTTGAGGATATCATCAAAGAAGATGGGGACGAAAATACATGGATATTGAAACTTCAATAAGCTTCGTATGATTTTAAAATGGTGCCAGCCAAAAGACACAAAAGTTATAAAACAGCAATTAAAATTGTTAGATTTGTAAAACTGCATACGAAAAATGCATGCTTATGAAAGTGTATATTTTTAAAATGCAAAGCTTAAAAGAACTGACTGCTTTGAGATAAGGCACGTGTAACTGACTGCTTTGATTTATATTGAACAGGTAATAAGAAGGTAATTCTATTCCAAGAAAATATCAGGAATTGGAAAACGTTTCGGGAAATTAAAGCACGAAGGTGTATGGAGAATCGGAAAAGCTGAGCATCGGGTCACGTGCTTATCCACTTTCTCGGCTTCAATTAACATTTTTTTGTTGTGTGCGCGAACTGCGAAGAAAGGGGATTTCTATTTTTTCGTCTAATAGCATGGGGTAGATACCCAAAAATTATAACATTGTATGTATACTTTCCGAATCTTGTAATGTTACTTGGGAAGAACATTATGGAAGGCTCTTGAAAAGTCTACAACCTTCGAAAAATGTTCACAAACGACTAGATCAGCCTAAAAGCGACGAGAGCATTCTTCCAAACACTAAATTAATCTAGAAAGATCGAAAATACCAAATTTGGGTATAAATATCGGAACTACGCCGCGGCGCCAGTGTGTCGTGTTTTGACAGCTCGTTCGGTGTGAAGTCGGCTGCGAGGCGACGGCATGATGGCCAGTCGTGAGATAATTGAAGCGAAATAATTGAGCATCCCGCATCCCAATAAAGGATTATTAGTTTAAGCCTCGAAAGTTTTGCTTATACTTGTGTATCGGGTATTGTGTATTTTCAAATGATTTACTAAATGTTGACATGTTAAACCAATTTTGTTTTATTGTCTTACAATATTTGTATTTATTATTATTTTAAATAGCAATAGAAATAGCACTCACGCTACCCATACAAATAATGAAGAATATTTCTAAAACATACCATAATATCATTTTTTTTTTTTAAATTTGAGAAAATTTGTAAAAATTTTGGAGGTGAGTTTTACAAAACATTCCTTCCTGACAATAAATTCGCGAGTTGGTTATATTCAAAATAAAAACAGTATCTCTCATGAGGCAAGGAGATGAATAGTAAAGCTAAGAGCCGACACAGCCCCACGTACGCTGAGTACAACAAATAGTTTATGCTTTCCAAAGCTGTGTACACATGTTACGCAGGCGAATCGACCATATATATGTACGTTTTAATAAATATGCATGTTTTACTTCCAAATAGTTACAAACAACATGTTATTCATTTACACGCAATCTTTTTAGACCCCTAGCATGCTCATCAGGTGGAGCACTGCATATTTTAAAATGTAAATGTTCGTTTTGTAAATTAAATAAATAGAATTTCGTTATTTGCGAAACGTACGTTACCCAGTTACCAGGATTACGGCACATTTTTTTAAAAGCATCGAAGCGTTGTAGATTTGCTCCGATGATAAAAGCACTGGCGTGTGCTGTGTTCCACGAATTTCCATGTATATTGCGAGTTTATTTAGGTAATAGGGTGGTTGTTGCTCATAAAAGCATTGGATGTCGATGTATTTTCTTTGATGTCACACGCTGAACTACCTGAGGACTATTCAGAGGAATCCAGAAGTCGTGGTTTTAGATAAGATATTGGGAAAAAGGAAAAAATAATGAGGAGACATGTTATTTGCTCGCGAGTTGAGCGGAGGCCGAACGTTAGTCTCGAACGGCTCTTGGAGAAGAATTTATTTTTTTCGTTCTCGTAACTTTTTGAAGATTTCTGAGACGTATTCGAGTACGTTCGTTAAAAGAAAATGTTTTTTTCAAGTTTTTTCCTTATTTCTGATAATACATAATCAAGCGAAGTTCTAAATTTTTTATGGAATTTTTTCGTACATGTGAAACACGTTTAGAAGTGTTTATGGAAAATCTGGAGAGGTATTTTATATTATTTCGAGGATTTTCAGTCAATGAGATTTCACAAATTGCTTCGACAATATCCACTGAGACTTTCTGCGTAAATCTTTTATAATAAAAAAGTTGACCTTTTCACACGGTAATCGCTTCGCCATTGAAGGATAAAATAACTGAAATAAAAAATATTCCATAAAGAATATTAGTCTGAACGTGACGAAAAAGTAAAACTGATCTTTGAAAATTGATTGATATCTAGTTTTCTTAGAAGCTTTGGAGGTCTTTAGAAGCCAAGACAAAAATAAATTATGTAGAAAATAAATTAATTATAAAAATGTTCTTAAAAAGTGTTTTCAATTCATTACCAATGAAAACTGATAAAATCGAACAAAAATAGATGAATGTGGATATTTGATTAATTTTTCGAGCAAAAATAGTACGGCGAACGTAAGCTAGAATAGGTGAAGAAGCTGACACTAAGAATGACGTTAAGATATTCGTCAACAGAATCCGATGTTGTGTTTTATACATGAGATGAAAGCAATTCGTATACATGTTATACAAAGCGTAATATAATCATAGAAACCTAATGCGTGATGACTTTCACAGAGCCCTATTGTGAAAATATAAACGATCACTTACGAGACTAAAAAATACTTGAGTTGAGTAATATAAAAAAAAAAATTAAATCATATAATAATGCAACATATTATAAACATGCAGAAACCCTACCGTAACAGAATGTTAATTGTATGTTGAAATATATAATTGGATATATAATATATAAAATTATTGGAGGAAAATTATTGAGGAGGCCAAGACCCACCAAGGGTTGTAGTGCCCAGAATGATGATGATAATATATAAAGAATTGGAATATGTAATAAAATAATAAAACGCAAATAATGTTGGAACGCATCCTTTATGAAATACCTGAGGAGTCAATCAGCTGCGGCACTCTTGGTCTTGAAACTTTCTAACCTTGGGCTTTTTTCTTGATAATAATGTTAACTGTAATATAGATAACTTAATTTAATTTTTAGCACTGCAAATACATCTATATTATTTTGTTAAACCTGTCTTGATTATTGATGTATTGTGTATTGTGCCATCACTGGGAATTCAATCCGGAAACCCCCAAACTTATATATGCTGACTGTGTACATCAGAGTGACAAAAATCAAAATTTATGGATGAACTACGCATGAAGGAAATTTGAATTTAAAAATGATGTTTCCTAAATCCGAAATGTATTATAATAAGTTATAAATTAGATTAAAAACCATCAAAAAAATTATTCGAAAGCCAAGAATTTTTTTTCTCACTATAGGGAAATTTGACATATTACAAACTAACTAACTAACTAACCATCACGCCGTTTCCCTGCAGGGGTAGGCAGAGAGGATTGAACGCCACACTCTTCTATCCTGGCACACCACTTTTGCTTCGGCCACATTCATACATCTTCTCATACACGTTCTACGATTGTTGCGGCTTTTAACAGGGCCATCCTCAATACTTGTAGTACCTGATCGTGCCAGGTCTTTCGCGGACGCCCTCTATTCCTGTTGCCTTCAACATTCGCCTCATATATTTTCTTAACCATCCTTTCCTCGTTCATACGTTCCACATGACCAAACCATCTCAGCACTCCTTTCTTTATTCTATCTACCACACTACAGCTAGCATTGCATTCACTTCTAATTTGTTCATTCCTCACTCGATCGACCAAAGATTTTCCACACAAGCGTCTTAGTGACCGCATTTCCACCGCATTCAGTCTACTTTCATTCCTCTTTTGCCAATTCCAGGCTTCACTTCCATACATAAGGGTTGGCACTAGAACGCCATTATGTACCGCTAGTCTTGCTTCTTTTGACAGATTCTTATTGGCCATAATTGAATTTAGTGCACCATTAACTTTGTTTCCCGCAGTTACTCTCCTTTCGATATCATTCTCAGCCTTGCCGTCTCTACTAAACATACTTCCCAAATACACAAACTCATTCACTTGTTCTAAGCATTCGTTGTTTATAATTACATCACACTTAGTCACTCTTTCGTCTCTCTCGAATACCATCACTTTCGATTTGCTGACATTCATCAAAAGTTCACTCTGCATGCATACATCGGACATCCTGGATACCAAGCACTGCAGATCAGCTTCACTGTTAGCCACTAATACTGCATCGTCTGCGTATAGCAGACAGGATATGGTGAGTCCGTCCATTTTCGCTCCAACTTCTAGATCCTTCAGTTCTTTCATACAATTATCCATATACAGGTTGAAAAGCCATGGTGACATTACGCATCCCTGTTTGACACCTTTTGTAATATCAAACCATGATGTGAATGTCCCATTAATTCTCACGCATGTCCCATTAATTCTCACGCATATTACAAATACCGATAAAAATACATGAAATAGATTCACAAATATTAATTGTATTCCGTGAATCGGTATGGATAATGTGGGTAATGTTTTCATTCATAATTTTTATTAAAAAAAACACGACTCCATATTACAACGCATATGATTGGTCGTGACATATCATTTCGAGTGCCGTAGTATTTGTACATCTGGGTACTTAAAAGCCGCAACAACCGTAGAACTTGTATGAGAAGATGTACGAATGTGGCCGAAGCAAAAGTGGTGTGCTAGGATAGAAGAGTGTGGCGTCCAATCCTCTCTGCCTACCCCTGCGGGGAAACGGCGTGATGGTTAGTTAGTTTAGGTACTATACAATTGTGACGCAAGTGTTCGTTTCTAGTGAAATTGTTTGAAATTGTGAAAGTGTTTTAGCGGAAATTTAAAATGATGAATTTCAAAATCATTTTTATAATCTTATATTAAAAAAAATAGTGGATTGTTTTTAAGACCAATGTAAAGATTCTATTTTAAAAAAATGTGATATTTCCCTATTCCGGAATAATAGGACAACGCTTTTTGTGACGCCCGCAACTGTTGGCTGTCAGCTCTCCAGCTATCGCGGGCCGCAATCTGTGACGCCGCGGAGTGGCCGAGAGCCGAGTCTCCGATGCCTGTCACGATCCAGCCCGGAGATAAGTCGAGTCAAGTGGGCTTGGCTCCGCTCCAACTTCCAACTCCGGCAGGACTCGTGGAGTCCCGCCTGACGAGCAAATTAACGCACGTCACTCACCGGCTCCACCGCGGTCGGTCAACAGCCGAGCAACTTGGAGGTATTCCGAGGAGTTGGAAACTAGATTCATCGCCGTTTAGTGTGGATGGTGCTGGGGTTAATGGGGAAATGCATTTGGATGAAAGCAGAAAAAATAAATAAAACGCATTCGTACAAAGACGTACTAGTACGTGAAAATGAGACACAAAGTGATTTGGAAAAGAGAGAGAACATTTATCGATTGAGTTTCGTTTGAAAACTGGTATAATATGACAATTCACTTTGATTTACAATAATTAAATTAACATTTTCATAAAGAATTATTACTGCACTTTTAGGGTGATGAAAGAAAAAGTCAATATTAAAAGGATAAAATTGAAGGATGTGGAAAATATGTTAATTTCGTTGTCTGTCTGTCGCGTACGCCATAACTTCCTGTAACTCACGGATTAAAACGAAATTACTCGGCTGGAGAAAGACCCGAACCTCGGACTCGCGGACGACAATGCTGCAATTAACCGACATAGCCACCACAGTTTCTCCATGGCCTTGCTCTTAAATATATCTATACTATAAAATGCTCAACGTCTGTCTGTTCTCTATACAAATCTATATTTTGTCACCGTTTGTCCGATTTGATCCAAATTTTTAATAATTATTCTTTAGGACGCGGCAGGTAACATAAGCGACATTTACCCCCTCCCCGCTTACCCCTTCCAAACCCTGATATATATTCAATGCTAATCTGTTCCGTTCGATCGGGGCAATGTCGCCTATGTAACCTGGCTGGTTACATAGGCGACATTTCCCTCCTCTCTTTTTATCCCTTCCTATCACCTTGATATATTTTCTATGCAAATCTGTACCGTTTTACCGATCTGACCCAAATTTTGCACAAATATTCTATGTGACCCAGCGGGTAATAAAGATGACATTTTACCCCTTCCTCTTTATCCTTATTAGTAGTAGCTCTCAAGTATATAAAGTATACTATATATACTAAGCGGGGCTTAGCTAAGACACGAACCATTAATTTAAGACACATTTGTTTGTAGTTTGGCATGTTTATTATGTATAAATAATTAAATTATGTTCCGTGATTTTTGACGGGTGTGCGGCTAGTGATATATTTAAATACACATTGCATAAATTCATGTATTAAATACATTAGTAAATAAATACTCGTGCATTACATTATATATGCATTTAATACATGCATTTTCGCGAACAACAATTTTATAATTGTATATTATAATTGTCTTTTATAACTGTAATATATAATTCTTTTTTTATGCAATTAACGTGCTGAAAAAGTAAAAAAATATAATTAAATTATGTAAAAATATTTTAAATTCATTCCAGATCATAAAGCGCAAGAATATGGACTAATTTTAATAATATTAATGTAAAATACTGGTCTAAAAGAAGTTAAAATATTGAAAATTTTGATTTTCAGGTGTATTCTAGTATAAATGTTAAATAATTCGATGATAGAAAGAATATTGCTTAATACTCCACATTAAAAATATGGAGGTAGTACCATTAGGTATTACAGGTATTACCACTACCAGCTGCGAAATCTATGTATACAATTTCATCAGAAGTCTGAATTACAAATGTCTGTAGCAGAGTCTCTTCAAATACATAGAAGGTTCCCATTTGGAACATATATATTTCAAAACATTAAAAAAATGGATAATGTGTGGATGTTATTGCGATGGAATTGGTGAACGTTGCATTTTGTAGAGTGATCACTTAAGCCAGCTCACACAGGTTGTAAGCCTTGGGCCATCGTATGAAAAAGATTTCCGTACATGTTTTCCATGAATGTAAGTAAAATGTGTATCAGCGAGAAAACATTATAGAAAATTTAAGGACCAGGTACATCAAATTTTGTAAGACGCTCGTATTAGTATCCTCAATATTTGAATGGCTTGCATTAGACGATAAATATTTACACGTGGCTGAGGCGATAGAAAGTTGTGTAATCATATATTATATTACTTCCAACAATCGCGCACGGGTGGCTGTGGCACGCCAGTGTGCTGTGAAATACTGTTGTATGTCAGGACAGAAGAGTGTGGCGCTCCATCCTCTCTTTCAAATGATATTTAAGATTTAATTAATTCTACATTATACAACTGAAGAAAAATATTTTGTTGAGACAGTATGAGTATATGGTGTAATTTCTGTACGAAACGCTGTAATTTATGACTCAATTTATATTAAAAATAGTTAGAAAAAAACGTTTAAACTGTTTGCACACGTTTTCTGATATAACATTATTTGATAGCACTTTATTTATAAATATTAGTTTGAAAGTATATACTTTTGTTTGTGTTTAATTAAATGGAATGCATGCAAACCGCTTTGACCGTAAAATGCATGTGGGCAATCAAACGGTTTGCAACAATTATTATTAATTATTCCGGTCGCTTTCTCCTGACTAATTGTAGGACACGTACCTCGGCGATGGCGCCTTAGGACACGTCCGGTCATTAATCACAGCGCCCTTATCAGACCAATCAAAGATGGCGCACTTCCGATCATGCTAAACAGTCCTGGTGCTTACTTCAGTCGCCTCGTTTCTTGGTGGAAGGTGTTCTCTGTCAAGTAGCTATCTCCGTCGTACAGGTGTACAGGGATCAACATTTTCTGCTTTTAAGACAGTTTTTAGTATCAGTTTAGTGTAATACTATATTAAATCTAGATTTGCATGCGCACACAGGCAGAAAGTTGCGGTTAATTTTTAGATTTAATTGAACTTTGGAATGTTCTCCATTTCCATTGTGAATTTGGTGTTATGATTTGTGAAGATTCCCTGACCCGTGCGGCCATATAATGAAAGTATCGTCAATGTATCTAATCCACAGCTTAGGTTTCAATCATGCCCTTTTTATAGATTCCTTTTCTAAGGTAGTCAAGAATAAGTTAGCGCCTGGCGGTGAAAGAGACAGATCCATTGGTGCTCCTTTGAATTGTTTATGCATGTTGTTATTTTACGTAAAAAAGGCGTTGTTAAGGCAGTGTTTTTTTATGTTATAATGTCATCCAGAGGATAAATCATTTATTTTATTGCTTGGAGGGGGCAATAAATTTGATGAAATGTTTTGAATTTTTAACAAAAGATTCCACTGGTTTGGTTGTAAATTGTAAATAAGTAGTTGGCGAAAAATTTTGATAAAATTTGGAGGAGTGAACCGGAAGAACCGAATATGGAAGAGGAATATCTATTAAAAATATATTTATTAGTGACTAAACTATTAATTACTTTAGAACATGATACTAAATACTATTTTTTTTACCTACAACGAATGAAAAATGGTAAAATTGACCGGCAACAATAACCGATAATAAAAAACCGTATAGCATTTCATTAGGCTGTAATACACAAAGCATAAAAACTGTCGAGAGACAAAAAAACATCGTTTTGTTTACCGTACCTGTTATAGTTTCGTTGAATCCAATAGAGATTAAAATGGTACCACTGCGGCTTGAAAACAGAGCTCCCACAAAACAGCAGCCCTGGGCGGCGCGATAAAACATCCCATTAGTCCCGTGCAAACCGGCCCTGTCAAATTTATCTTCAAATGCCGTTTTTTTAACGTTCCCATGTTCAGGGAAAATATCCTCTTTTTTACATTAAAAAGGTTTACAAATAATATGTATATACTGCGAGTAGTATTTTTAAAACAATTTTATTACAGCATACGTATGCCACAAAATAGACTATTTTTAGTCCGTAAAAAAAATAGTTCATATTTAGTAACCCTCCGAGTTATCTCAACTTATCGTAAACTCGGAGTTACGTTATGTGTATTTACATTAATCTCTCAAGTCTTTGTTAGATTTTATGAGGCCGTCGACACCAAAATAACTTAGTCATGTTATTTTTGTTCGTTTTTTCTCTATATCTGATATGTCATACGTCCAATACGAATGATAATACCCAGACTAACATTATCCCTGCTGGTCCCATCTACTGCGTAACATTGGGGTTTTACTATACATGCCACATTCTAATCACCGAGTAAAAGGGTGTTATTGCCAAACACTAATCAAAAACGTGTACATTCAAATTCGTACACGCACGCATTTTTTATTTAGAACGTATATAGTCTTATAAACAAACATATATCGTACATATGGACATATTGTTATCAATTCAGTGAAACTACAAAAAATAATAAAGTCGTTTGTAAGGCAGGTGTTAAAACATTTATTTTAATATTAATTCGGTTAAAGAATTGGGATGATGTTTGTATGAATTTTGGACTTGTTGCGTGGAATGACATTTGATTCAGAAAAAAAAAAATTTCCTACGAATTGTATTTTTGTTAAACGATTTTAGAAAAAATTAAATATACAAGAATCGACCTAATATATTGTGGTCTAGCTTCAATATACCATCCGAATACATCATCCGAACTTGATGGTCTTCTGCTATTATGACTGTCGTCGTCCGTCAAACTCTTGGTCGCCAAAAGCTGGTAAGACTATGGACCAGACATTGAATTATTTCCCTCCAATTCAAAGATGTTGTCCACTTCGTTGGTTTACAACACGAAGGGGAAAAGGAAATATTAAATGACGATACCATTCACGAGTCATTCACCAACGCTTCTTAGACTTTTTCATTGAAAAATAATGTCTCGCAATTAAAGCCATATTTACAAAATAATTATTTATCATCTAACGATTTGTTTTACCCACATTGAGAATATGCAAAATGTCAGACCAATTTATGCAAAACTTATGGATTGGAATCAATGGGCGTAGTAGTTAAGATAAAATATATAGAAATGCTGAAATGTGCTGCTGTTTTTTTAATAGAAAAAACAATGAGAGAAGACTACCAGATCCAATTTAATATTTTTAATTATCTCATTGTTTTCTACATTCTGGAGAGAAGAAAAGTGAATGAAGCGAAAAGTGATTATGTATGTGTTTTAGGATGCACGTAATGATATTTAAATCCATTTAATTAGAATACGTGATTCACATCACCATTCAAATCGTTGAAGAAAACTATGTCATCTATCGATTTATATGACCAACCTGTAGCTTGCTAAGTCTAAGTTTTGCATTTCTTTAAGAAGCCTTAACATTTTAAAGTAACAACAATAAAAATATGAAATAATATTTCAACATTACTATTATTATATGATGGATTTGTGCGTGATAATATTTTGTTTATTGACTTTGATTTTTAGATAAACAAACTTAATGATACAAATAATATAATAATTATTAATTAAGGATAAATTATAGAAGTCTCACAGAGACGAAGTTATTTATATATAAAAAATATTATAAATATATTTTATATATAAAAAAGTGGATGGAAGTCTCTTATATGATGGCTCAGGGCTTACAACCTGTATGAGCTAGCTTAAGTGATCACTCTACTCAATGCAACGTTCACCAATTCCATCGTAAGAACATCCACACATGATCAATTTTTTAATATTCTGTATATGTTTCAAATCAAGAAAATTTCATGTATTACACTGGTCTTTGCTAGAGACAGCTGTTGTTATTTTTTCTCATTAACAAGTTAGTTAGTATACATAGGTTTCGCAACTGGTAATGATAATTCTATATTTTATTTTTCAAAGTAGAGTTTTTTTTAGCAATATTCCTTTTATTAACTTATTTATACTCTTTCGAATTATAACATATTTACTAGAATATGCCTGAAAATCAATATTTTCAATTTCTAACTCCTATTATGCACCAGCATATTATATTTTAAAAATAGTTTTATATGAAAGTATTTTCAAGAAACACAGTTACTGGATTTGGTCTTCAGAGGGATGATAAATTAATTAAGGATATATTATAGAAGTCTCCCAGAGACGAAGCTATTTATATATATGTAAGAAAAGTTATTATTTTTAATTAAATATAAATTTTGTACAAAAAACTTGCAGTAACTTTACCTCTACCGGATTCGATACCACTGTATCTTCGTCAGAACGGACGTATACCGGTAGACGTAAAGTTACTCCAAGTGTATTATATTCAAGAACACATTCTTATTGTGAAGTTGTAATTTTTCAGAACTAAATTCTGTGAAATTTAAAACCAAATTTATCAATCCATTGGCAAAACAGGTAGACATATAAAATCAACAAAAAAATATTGCCCGAGAAGCTAGGGAATCTGGGTTCAAATCTCGATAGCAGCCAAAATATTACTCCAAGTTTTACTCCAAGTGATATATACAAAGATTTTAGTTGATTAAAATGAATAATTATGGCTAATCACAAAGTTAACGTTATAAACATAACACAATAATTATATTATAAATGAATAGGTTGAAAAATTGTACCTGTATTTTAATGTATGGCTAATCACAAAGTTAACGTTATAAACATAACACAATAATTATATTATAAATGAATAGGTCGAAAAATTGTACCTGTATTTTAAATTTTCTCAGTGTCACTTTTGACATTAAGTTATCATTTAAAAAAACTTCAGTTAAAAACACATCAAATATAGGTATCTAGTTATCTGATGTAGGTATATCTACATACCCACACGTTATAGATCCTTACTTAAAATACAGATTCAACGTTAGTGAACTATATAGAAGATAGTTTATAAAGACTAGTATTTTTACGAGGAAAAATCATTTTAAAAACATAAAATAAATGGTATGAGTTACATTTACGATACATTTTAGAGCTGTTCGTAAAAATATCACGAACGTTAAAAGCATTCAGCTCAAGCTGTGACTACTTAGATTTGAGATCATTAATTCTGTTTTAAAATTGGACCAAATGCACTCGGTTAAAATTTAAGTGCAAGAAAAGAGAAATTACTATTTTACGAGTAACGTGAAATTAATATTATTTCTATACTCTATTGTACAATACTACAATACAATACAAAACTGGCTTCACATTGCTTTTAAGAGACTAAATATATATCACGTAAAAAAAATAGTAAACGTCAAAGACGACTTCAAACAAACGTAGCTTTTATTTTCACATAAGAGTTAATTTATGTGGGATGATCTGTGTTTGGTGATACCAATAAAAGGGCATTATGGGCGTGAAAGAAGGTGTCGTTAAGTTAAAGGAAACATAAAAAGCGGAGGGTTAAACCATTTCGGGGTGAAAGTTGTCCACAAAAATATTTATCGTGTCGGTTAGGCGGAAGTAAAATAATTACACGTTTAGCAAGAAAGGTTGCTGCAGCCCTATATGGAAGAAAGTATGATTAAAATTGTAACGAGATAAACTGCTACTCTTAACAATCTGATGTATGATATGAGTGATATATAACTGTGTCTGTGTTTTACGTGAGCATTACAATAAACGAAATAAATTTAAAAAAAATTACATCTGAATAGTATTCTAAATACTTTCTTCGCGTTAAAACGTATTTAAGACAGTGCTTCACAGCATAAATAAGAATATAAAACTCTAAATAATATGAAGAACTTCGGATAATTCGGCTTATAATCAAAATATTTTCTGATACTTAATCACAATTGCGACTTAGTGACATTAGTGATTAAAAGACAAGATAGTGATTTTAAACGAATCTCTAAATTTTAACATCATTCAGTAGTAAATTTATTTTTCACATAAATTTGTATAACTCCATTATAAATTGAGAAAATTAAAAACAATAAAAATGTAAGATGTACGTATATAAATATCAAGCATAGCTAAGTGTACAAACTATTTAGAGTAGAGAGTAGAGAGATTTATTTGTATATATTCCATTGATTCTATTTATTTATCTTCATCTTGACACATGTCACAGGAAATGGAGCCGCTCATCTCACTAGGAAGAACCTGTGCCAAGATGAGCAGCTGACAATATAGGGAGAACAAAATAATAAATATACAAAACAAAATACTAAATACTGTAAAATTAATCAATTTAGGTAATAAATATAAAATGTGGATACTAAAAAGTATATAATGTATAATACAAAAACAATAGTGAATATAAAAGAATATAAAGGTGCAAAGATGCATGGATAGTATGATGTATGGATAGTAACAACATGTAAATATTATTGATTAATAAAACAATAGCACAGTTAAAAAAATATATATATTAAAAAATTAAATGAATGTTCGCATATATTAAATAGTGATAAAAAAATGTGAAAATATTCTTATTTGAGTACGACGAACACCAATCACCGACCCACACCTACTAAATCTCGTTTATTTTATTTTTTTATTTTCGTCTGTTAAGTGTTGGGATAAAAATCTTGAGATATTGCTATTTTCGGAATATGGCCAATTATTTGTACATGGACTAAAGAAATAAAAAAAAGATTAATATAAAACAATATTTTTGACCATTCATAATGCTACTGGAATTTTACATTCCACCTCTTTTTTTTCTTTTCTACCTTTCTCTTTTTACCATTCCAATTCATATACCAAAATATATGTACCTATATAGAAATTAATAAATTAACATGTTAAAATGGAAAACGCTCACACATATACAGAAGTATGATATATTTGGCGCGATAGCTGCATGCAGTATATCTTCTGTTAAGCTGAAAAAACAATCAGCTTTTAAAAAAAATCCAAAAATATCTCATTTAAATTATCATTTATTGCGATAGACTCTTTGTAAAAACATATATGCAATAGTGTATATTTATTAATTCGCATTTTGACACCCCTGATATTTTGTGTTTGTGTTTCATGCGCCTGAAAGAGCTACTCGAATACCTACACCATTTTATTGTGACAAAACTAGAACCAACTCGTATTTTAACTCTCTTATACCCAGACTGCATAGGCTAGGTAACACCTATGCGCATGTCTCTGATATTTTTAATTCCAGTTTAGCATAATATAAAGATTCACTACTAAAAGCTCTATACCCTGCCGTCCTAATTTCATAATGCAATAATAAATTAACAAATTATTATTTGTTTAACCTTGTATATACATCACACCTCCTTTTTCTAAATAACTGTTATATCCTTAAACAACTAACAATACTATATTGTCAATTCTGTAATTTTTTGCTGTTCTACTCTTTGGATTTTTTGTATGTATATATATTATTATGTAAAAGGAACTTCTGTGCCGTATGCTGAAATAAAAAAATAAATATTTAAAAATAAAAATGACTTATATTATGTGCATATGAATTGCATTAAAAATATGATTTTCATTTAAAAAAAGGCCTTTTTGTATTGTCCTTTAGCATACATCCAGGACTGGGTGCCAACAGAATGGTATTTTATGACGCAGTCAATGTAGACCCTTGTATTAAAAGCTAAGCGGGTGGTCCATACATGTACTGGAAAAAAAGTTGTAAGAAAAGGTTACAAAGCCGCAGCAAAAAACCAAACAATCGATGATGCATATTTAGGATAATAATGTGATATTATTAATGCAGCGCTTTGGAGGACTGATATACATAAATTAAAATTTAAATTGCTATCGAAAAATTTGTGAGATATTATTGCGTATTATAAGTTATAGTTTACTGGACAGACAAAACAATGAAGTGTTTTATATAGAATTAGATTTATTATGCTTTATAAACTGATATTTATGTCACACTCAAATCAGGAAATACGAATTGCTTAAAATTTGATTTTAACAGAGACAAGTTCAGTTCTCACATTAATTGTTTTTTTAAATACATATAATGAAATGTAAAAAAAAAACAACCACTTGGTATTTTGCATTACTTAGAACATACATAATTTGGTAAATTTAATAAAAACTTTGGTTTATTTTCAAAACGTCGTAAAATCCAGCAAAACCAGAGACATACATATGTTAATTGTTTTGAATCTTCATTCTCCTTTGGGAAATGTTTGTCTGTACCCAAACAAATGTTAACTCTATCATGTACGGGTTTTTGAAAACCTTTAGCTCGGGATAGAAAGGCGCTGGTTTATAATTGCCGTCGGCATAATGTTGTATAAATAAATAAGATTTAAAGCTCTATTTTACAATGAATTGTAGAATTAATACTTTAACTATAGTACAATTTTTTTTATTAAGGTAACTTTGTTATTTTCTAAAAGAGTGTATATAAAAATATCATTCATCAAAAAAATCAAGAATATCTAGGTGTATTTAATAACGTTGTAGTTATGTAAGAGTTGTATTTTTTTACATCCTTACCTTTTTACATCCATTTTTTACATGAAGTTAAACGATTCTTGTATGGATAATTTTTAATTACGATTTTTTTTATTTAATGGAATTTATTTCCAGAGCAACTAATATTTTAGCTACTACTACCTATTTATAAAAGGGAATAGTAATTTAAAGATAAAATTTTATTAAAAACATATTTCCTTTAAAGAAATAATATTTTCTGCAAGACGGCAAGAAACCGTGGCTCTTGCAAACGGCATTCCAAAAATTAAAAGGTCTCGTACCAGCGGACAATGGGCACGATTACATCTCCATCCGAGATCTTCCTGTGAATGAGGGAGGCTGGAATGACGGGAGGACGAGAGGAGATCACGTAAGAATGGCCAGAAAATGGTCACGGCTCCGTGACCGGCGTGCACTATCGCGTCACCGAACCTGCATCCGCATGTTTCGGCTTGAATGCAACTCCATTCTCGGGATATAGCGTCGTTTCATGGCGAATTTTGGTTGCAACATTTTCAGTCGAATCAAAAGCATTATTGAAAATATGCACTTGGATTCTTACAATGTTTTATTTTTAAATTTCTTTCATAGACGATCGGGTAAAAGAATTCGCGATTTTCCTTATTTGATATCATTGAAAGATTTGGCAGATACTTCGTGGATACTACATTATAATTTAAAAAATATGTTTTACTTTACTTTGTAGTACACACACAATATGAGTTATTAAATTACAACTATAGTTTCGAGAGGAGCAGTCCCTCTCATACCTAGATACTCTCATAGATAATACCTGATGATGAGAGGGATTGCTCCTCTCGAAACTATAGTTGTAATTTAAAATATCATATTGGGTGTGTATTACAAAGTAAAGTAAAACCTGATGATGAGAAGGACTGCTCCTCTCGAATCTATAGTTGTAATTTAATAACTCATATTGTGTGTGTATTACAAAGTAAAGTAAAACATATTTTTTTAATTACTTATTTGAATTTAATAATTAATATTAGAGAAATGGGAAAGAAATGTGTTTGTATAGTTATAAAGGATTTGGTCCAGGTAGGTGGATGGTAAGATGTCTGTAATGATAATGTAAATTAAATTAAACACAAATTTACGTGGTATTATATTATATAAAAACCAACTGGTTTCCAAACCTTGTTCCTGTGTGTTTTTTTTGTAAAAAAAATGTAAAAAGTCTTCAATTAACTAAAATGTTTACAGCATAAAAAGAAGTACAAATAAAAATTAAAATAATTTAAAAATTGATATATAAAAAAAACCATTCAAAACTCAAAATAAAAAAAAATTGAATGTTGAAAATAATTCCATACGGCAGGTACATACAAAAAAAGTTACCAAAAGAGCATATTATGTAATGGGGTGTCTTGGACATGTGCTAAGAATGCCAGAGAGAGAGAAGTATCCTCACGGCAAACCCGGAAGGAAGGACAACGGTGGGTCACCCCAGATTAAGATGGAAGGAACAACAAAAAAAAGTGTGTGAAAACAGAATGGTCTGGACTGGTTAACTCATACGGAAGCAGCACAAGAAAGGGGAACATTGAAGCACCTTGTCGAGTCGAGGAACACCCGATCCTACTAGGGGTTGACGATGATGAAAACAAACGAATTCGTGTTTAATTTAATTTTCTTTGTATAACCACAAAGTAATAGTGTAGAAAATTTATGTATTTTGAAAAAGTTAAAAATCCATCAACAGGGTTTTATCATGGGTAAAATGCAGTGGGATTGATGTTAAAATACTATTATATATATATATCAAAATAATAAAATTAATTACTTTTATTGTATAGGGTGGTCCATCCGATACGCCGGATTTAATTTTAATATGAAACATACAAAATTAGTATTTAATTGGGCAATTTTTAGTTATTTATTAAGTAGACTTCAGCGACTTAGATCTTTTCAATTCATTAAACTATGAATTTAAAACTCTTCGATATTCACTTCAGACATAAAGTATTTTTTTCCTCTTTTTTAATCCATCTTCTTCTTTTGACTAGACTTCGTATATGTAATTTTTATCTTGTATCTTTCGTTAATTCATATTTTTTCTTTGGTCCAGACCTCGTATATGTGTATGCAGATGTATTGATCAGATATCTTTACGCTATGCATAAATCTTTGGCACTTCTTTTTCTTTTTACCTCTTCTCCTTTTACTAATAGACCTGTCCTTTCCTATCCATTCTTTATTCCCCTTTTACCTTTAATTCTTTGACTTTCGTAGTTTATTCGTAACTTAAAATTATCACTTTTTTTGTTTTTGTTTTTGAATAACTCAAGTTATTGTTGCTATATGTTGATACATAACATGTTAATTCTATGGAAACTTGTAAGATGGTCTCTTTACTATTCAACAATTATTTATAATCTGATTTTTATATGTACCATTAGTTTCCCATGAATAAATAAAATGAAATAGAATGTTGAAATTAACTATGTTGTTGGTCAAATGACCGCCGCGGCTGTGTTGGTATACCCTGACCCAATTGATAAAATTTTTGAAGATTATTTATAAGGCAGCTTGCTCGGTTCAGCAATAACGCGTTGGATTATTGTTTTCAGTTCAGGTATTATTTGTGATTTGCTAAAATGGACAATGGTGTTTACAAAACCTCGGAGGAAAAAATCGCATTGCGTCAAGTCGCACAAGGATGGAGGTGAAGGCCCTAAGTGATAATTCCTCGCAAACTGGTTCTGATAAAGTTCAATTGATGATGTTCCTGGATTCTCATCAATACTTTCACTGACGACTGAATATTTTCGGCCAATCGAAAAGAATTGTGGGATATTTATATCCGGCATATCCGATGGGCCACCCTGTACAACCTCAGCGTAGGTATATATCACTAGTATATACATATGTATATCAAATATAAAAGGAAGTAATGTAATGTCCAATGGTTAAAGAATTTGATTTTTAGATCCGTTAGTGCAAATACGCACCTATTAGTTTCCAAATCCGCCCTGTATTGCGACAAGTGGCTCAATATGCACCGCGGCAGTACGTGAATAGATGCTATCTTGTAAACTTTCCCGAAGAAGAGGCCGAGTGACAGGAAATGCGTTTGGTATCCGTCAATCTTAATGTATGCATGCATTTGTGATTTGTGATTTGAATACAATAATCGAGTTTATAAGTAAAATGAAAAATGCACCCACAGGAATGATTTGAAACGAAATTACAAAATAAATACCGTGAAACGAGATTTGAACACTTGAAGTAAACAAAATTATCCAAAAAATTGTGTTTTATAGAATATTTTTTTCATATTATTCTTTTACATGGAGACAGCTCTGTCACTAAAAACTGGGTCACTAACTATTAATGTTGATGCATATCATGGTTAGCGCCAGTATTGAGACGCAACTCATAACATCACCTGATTACTAACGTATTACATTTTACATATTGTTGAGTACTTACTTATCTCTTTATTAATACATAAATCTACTATTTATTCTTATCTTTCCTTATTTATATTATTTTTCTAAAACTTTATTTGACTCGAGTTGATTGACTAACGGTTTGCTACATCGAGTTGAGTATACGTAAAACGTACCTGTACAGTAATATGACGTTGGTACGTACCAATCTGGCAGTCTCAACTCTCAAATAGACACCGAGTCAACTCGAATTGCGACTCGAGTCAGCCAACATTTCAACTCGAGGTACTCGAGTTAGAAAAAATACGCCCATCACTAGCCTGTCAATAAAAATTTAGATCGTAAAGTAAAAAATAGGCAATTTGGTGGCGACATGGCAGCGGGTATATTATTTTGTTTTGTAAGATGCTAAATATTCTCATGTTCAATGAATATAAAACTTATGATATCACATAGCATTTTGTTGGGGCTATTTTTATAAAGCTATGCAAACTAAATATGTTTGCATTGAATCATAATGATGCAGTTTTATGTTTTTGATGCAAACGCTAATCGGAATCGGAGTCGGCGCAATTCGACATCCTAATAAGATTAACTTGAATTAACTTAAATTAATTCTAATTTAAACAAGCAAAGTTGATGAACTATAGGAGGTTAGTGAGGTGAGGACAGGTACACTGCTCAGTTTACTTTATTCGTCAAATTGCTCCCGAGTTACTGCATCAGGCTCATTTTTTGCTCCCCTTCCCTACGTATTAGTTCCCACTTACCATAATAAGAGAGGGAATTGTTTACTTAACAAACACCGCAAGCTCTCGCTTAAGGCTTTACAGATCGAAGGCTAAGAAACAGCATCTTCAGTTGATAGAATATTTTAGATTGGACGGGGGTCGTAGTTTTGAGATGTAAATTTTTGTCAACAAACAGTCAAACGTTTCGTTCGTAGATGTTTAAATTTAGAACGATGATTAAATGTACACATTGGAGAAAATAATAAAAAAACAAGTATTATTTCAAATTTATTTAATCTGGTTCATATCGAATAGATTGTTAGCTTAAAAGTCTGAATAAAAAATATTATGATATATACCTATACAGAGATGTATACCTAGCTGCCTACAAGATTTCCTACACAGAACAACAAAATATAAAGACATGAGCTAACAAAAATTTGGTGGATAGTTCCACTACCTCCGACTTCTTTAAAACAATTTCTACAAAATTGTAAATTTTTAAACAATTATGAAAAGGTCAAATGAAATATTCTTAAAAAATATAATGCCTTAATAAATAAGTCGCGTTATATAACAAAAATAAGATTAAGAGGGTTTAGTTCGCCTCTGTACAATTTTATAGTGTGTGAGTATTATATATTTTTATTTTCTTACTGATTTTCCGATTCTCTGATAGACTGAGAGAATAGAGCACCACACTCTTCTATCCCGATCCAAAACACTCGACTCACCCGCGTTTCCAGGTCTTATGCAATTATCGAGGCTTCTATCGGGACCACATGCTTTCTCTCATGACGGTTTTTCGAACCAACACTTGGGTCGCGTGTCTTACATACCATATTTTTTTATTCATTAGTGCTACATGACCAAACCATGATTAATTACGTACATAATGCTTATATTAGATACAAATTGAAGCCGAATATGTTATTGTTTTATGCAATGAAAATTTTTTTTTATGGGCTTATATGTACATACTGGTACATCTTAGCAACCATAATACCACAGATTTCGGTCCGATTGTTACTGTCTTTTCACTACACATTAGTGTTGATGCCATGTTACAATGTATGCGGATAATCTTGCCTCGGTTGAATCCATCAGTAATTATTAAGGTATCTAAATATGAATAAGGTGTTATCAAAGATGTTGTGATGGTCGACATAGAGATAGATTTAATAAATTTAGAAAATCTTAAAATAATAATATTCAAAAAAGCCAAGTATGGACAACAAAAATATATTTCTTCTGGTTTGAATCGTTTAAAAGTAAAAGCCTGATATATTTCCTCTCAAGATTCCATGTATTACAAGAGGCTAACAAAATATTGAATATTCAGCTATACAAGTAATATTTCTTAGATCTTTATTATACCATAGATATAATTCTGTGTTAAATTAATATCGTTTGCCAATCCTCATAGACTCGACCTTGTGAGTAGGTGCGAACGAGCCTTTATTATTTATAAATCAGAACAGTAAGTCTCGCGTGTAGCGGGTGCTTAACTATTATTTTAACGAAACGGACCAATCACAGGCGCGCTTTGCCTTCGACGGGTTGAGCCGGAGGCGACCGTCCTGATGGCTGAATCCGGCCAATGGCGAGCGCCGGCGGTGAGGTCATCGCGCATAGGATGAGTCACTGCACTAGCGTGGATTTCAGAGGTATGGTGAAATCGTTACTATAAAAGGAGCGAACACGATATACTCAGCCCCCTTCAGTTCGAGACCAGACTTGCGAGCGGGAGCGCTGCCCAACAGACTACCGACGGAGCCCCGAGTTCCAGATCATCAGTTGCGAGCAAAGGAGCTGCCAGCTTGAGAGAAAGCGGGTCTTGCAGCGGCGAAGTATAGAGATTCCACCATCCCGCAGCACCAGAAGGAGGATTCCGCCACAAAGAGTAACAGATAAGGATCATATTCATATTATCTATTACGGTTAATTATTTTCACTATCGAAATGTATTTATTTTGGGAATATTTGAGTTCGGAATAATTATGTGTAATTAAATATCACGATTGCTTGTGTGATATTGGTTCAAATCGTACAAGAATTCCGTTCCAAACGGGTGTATTTTTATGCAAAGCGAATTTCATACCGTTTATGCTAAAATTTGAATACACGGATTTCTATATGAATTACTTAGTAGCATTATAATAATTACTGTATTGCATAAGTATTGCGCAATCCGGTCTTCAGTTAACTCTTTATGATTTGAGTACCTCGGTACATCTAGCTTAACAAGTAGCTTCAGAATGACGAGTAAAGGACAGAATGGGGAAGTCTAACTAAAGATTGGGGATATCTGGTTTGTGTTAGCCTAGCTGGCTGAGGGGTGGATGATTGCCGGCACTTGGGCGTGGAACCCGCACAAGCCCCTGCAGGGCCCCTTAAAGGCGGGGTCCTCCTTGTTGCTCGGGGTCGTCAATAAACCGACCACCTAACCTCATCTGGCGCAAACTACTTAAACCAACAAAAAGGTTCCCTTTGTCTTTGGAAGGATTTCCATGCTTGAATGCTGTAAAACCTTGATAGAAAACGTTAACTTCTATTTCGTCCTCTGTAAGAAAGACAGGGCCAGAATAAATATAAAAATCATTCACTCATATGGAATAGCTGGGATATTATAAATATGTTACTAACACTCTAACATTTGTCCAAAGTAAATGTTGCAAGATGCAGAATCGTGGGACGCCATTCTGAAAAGGCATAATGAGATTGCACAATAATTTGTAACATCGCTGACTATGCCCGCAAAGGAGGCTAATGTCGTCATCAATTCGTACCAAAAGAGTACATGATTCTTCAAACACCGGCCTAAAAGAAAGGCGCCTCAAGACAACACACATCATCAGAAACTCGTACCAAAAGAGTACGGCCTTCTCAATTATAAGCCTAAAAGAAGGGCGTCACGGGATCACATCTCGTAAAGAAGAGATAGAGTCTCGGGATGCAGTAAGTTCCGGAGGAACAAGGGGGGCCGTTTAGTCACTTAGGAAGTCGGCCACCGGGTTTAGGCGGGCGCGGAGCCTCAACCCCTCTCAGCAGAGATGCTGAGGGTTTAAAAAACCAAAATTTAGCATTCAAAGAAACTATTATTTCATATAAACTCACGGGCTGTTGTAGAATCCTTTCGAACAAACCATCCCCGAGACCTTATCTACTTATTTATAAAGAAGTTTCGTTTCAAAAATGTCTTATTTCGTAGATAGAAAATATATGTATTATTTTCCCACGGAATTAATATGAACAGGTTCATGCACGTCTAGAACGAAACCATTCAAGGTAAGAATTTGCTAATACAAAGTGTTTAAAATTATTAGTTTCAGTGTTATTTAATATGTGAATTTCTCCTCTTTATGCCGTTCGATTGATTTTATTGGGTTGTTTCCAAACGGAAATGTTTTATTTCTAATACACGAATTCTTCTGGTGAACGTATTTTATTGTAACATAAATGTATAGATTATTAGGTTCGTTAGATGATTTTATTACGTAATATTATGCAATTGTTTCCACACTGCTCCTATAAAAGAATTTGAAGTTATTACGATACACAACGGGGTCCTTCATCCATTAGACGATTCATGTGCCAATTCAACGACGTATTACGAATAGTATATATTGTATTTATCGAGATTTAGTCGCATTTATTATTTCTAGTGAGATTTTTAGTATTGGTTCCAGGCGCCATTATGAGGCGGAAATAGTTCAAATTCACAGCCCGACTGCAATAGGTATTTTTGTCGCGTAAGAGGTAGCACTTTTAGGAATATAACTGTGTTTTATGTTTCGTCCCTGACGGACAGGATGGTATAGCTGTGACTATTTAGGTAATATACTTAGTAAATGCAAAGGGCATTAGGTATTATCGATTTCGTCTGCGAACCCAAGATGTTAGTTAATATTTTTTGTTAATATTGCATTCAAAAGCGCAATTTTCACACAATAATTATGTTAGTTAATAATTCATATTTTTAGTTAATTTACCGTATAAAGTATTTCTGATAGTATAGAACATTATTTCATATGAAATGTTGAATTTTAGTAGTAGTAATATTTCTGTATAGAATATTTAATTTTAACAGCTGTATCGCTACATCATATGGTTGAAGTCGACCGGTTGCATCCTGCCGCTCAATCGCGCGCGCTCACATATAAGAATAATGAAATATTTGATAATCCAATATATTGTATTTTGAACGCGACGGTTTGCTACTTACTAACCTTCATTATTTAGTAGGACCCACATTAGGGTCATCTTACATCGTTAGCCGTGAAAAGAATATGATTTACATTGATTTGCAATGGAATGATTTGTATTATAGATTTGCTTTGCCTTATATATTCAACACACACCCCATGGGATGTCTAACTCTGGTGCCGGACCAGGAGCTATACTAAATTATTATTAAATGTATCAAGGCCGCGATGCCCTACTATCTACATGGGTTATTACAATGTGACAGTGTCCAATTAAATAAACCGATTTAAATAAGTGCAATATTTATTTTAGAAGTTTTGTGGCATTATGTGAGTTTGGTTCGTGTCTGTGCTACTTGGCGGCGTGCAAAATTCACGCATTCAGTAATGTTTACAGTAGTCACGTGAGATCTTCTTTAACAAGTGTGTGCTCGTCTTTGTAGCTATAGTTTATTGGATTAGCGTGTCATGAATTTTAAGTTAAGGTGCAAAAGCGCTGAAGTACAAAAAAGTGTTAAGTATGTGGTCAAGGATATATGCCTTGGCCAACTATATTCAACACACGAACAAATTAATCTTGCAAACGAGCTCGTATGTAGATGACTAAACGTACATTTTAAATAATTTTTTAAAGTAATTCTAGTGTAAAGTATTTAAACAGCGAAAAAGCCAATAGGAATGTCCGAGAAAAGTTGTCCGTGTTTAGCTTGTTTACTTTGCGTGCGTGCCCTTTCAATCAAGAAACTTCAAAAAAACTTTGATTGGCAACTATCAAAGGAAAACTGTTGCCAAACAAATTCAATCTGCCCCTCTCGACTCGGATTTTTCCTAGAAAATTACGCAAAGGGTCCTCCAGGATTGAGTAAGGCAGAGGATTTACTCTCAAACTTTTACCCAAGTTATCGCGTGCTGGAGGCCGCCTGGATATTGAGGGAAATCAGCAGGGAAGCAATTTGGTCTTGAAAAAGTGCCACGACCTGTACTGTACAGCGTCCATTTGGAGAGTATTGAATCCAATTTCATAATGTGTTTTAGATGGATTTAAAATAAAATAGTACATTTTCTTTTTGCGCGTAAATAATGATTATTATTTTAATTTCAGCTGGGAAAACTAAATCATAATACAGAGGAAGATACTAATAAATAAACGTTACTTTTTATTGATTGAATCAGAACAGAAAGATATTTTAGAAACCTTTCGTATTGTAAAATAAATACGCAAAATAAAATAAACAGAAACATAATTTTACAACATCAAACTGTTGTCTTATACACGAAAACATATACCAATTAGTTATATATTATGTAGTATGGTACAAACAAGTACTCAAAATGAATAATTTATTGGCTGCAGATAAAGTAGGTATAAAGACAACTAGTGTGTTTCTTATTATAAAATTGTATAATTGATATAGCCCAGCCATATCAAAAAAAAAAATTATCGCACAGTTGCGTATAAAATTAATATAGTCATATAAACTTATAGATACGGATAATGTAAACATTTTGTTTTCAATTTATTTTAAAATAAAGATTTAGATACACTGATTAATTTTAATGGGGGTATTAAGTTCCACACTATTGAACCATTAACACTTGTAAAAGCTTCACAGTTTGAAATCTAAAGAAAACCCTAAAATTATTTAGTGATGGAAAGAAAAGGTTGAAAAATAATCTAATAATGAGTACCTACCTACAATTTTGTAAAGGGAATTTCAACTAGAAAAATAATAAAAGTGTCGGAATGAATTCGTAAAAAGGACCAAGAGATTTGCAAGTCATCTCCAAAATTCCAGTAACTCCATTTCATCATGTTTATTAATTAAATTTATTTATTTGACTTTATACATCGAACCAAACGGTTTCAGAAATAATCATTTCTTTCATCAGCTTCATAAAGAAACTGATTTTTATCACCCTGACACATATACTTTGTATCCAATAAATATGACAAATTTTTAGTATAAGAAAGGCAATATTTGAACCGAAGCCAATATGATTACAGAGACAACCTTTCATATGTAGATATATATATGTACGTGGATAATTTATCGGATCCCCTTAGGACCAATTTGTTTTTCAGCGCCGCTCTTTCACCGGCAGTTACAATAACTGTAAAACGTCGAACCGATTTGAAATGGGAGCGTATTTGAAATCCGATCGAATTTGGCTTCATTAGGATGAAGTCGGGAGTTTGTGATATATGGGAGTAGAGAAAAATAGCGACATTGCTAGGCCGTGTAATGAGCAGGATGTAAGCTCCGATGGATAAACGAATGGCACGATTCTCGATTATCCCTACGATAGTACATATTTTCAAAATTTGACACGAAATCGCATGTTTTTAAAAAATAAAATTGATTTCTCTGTAATGACTTTGCTAATCAAAGCAAAGTTAGCAAAGTTAGCAAAGTCGGTTATTAAGCAAATAAATCAATAATTTTTAGCAACGATTAAGATTTAAACTCACTTTCATGTTTGCTCTTGCCCCGAACAGTCGGGTTTACTCATCCGGTTTTGGGCAGGATTTAAGATAGAAGGCCCTTGAGAATGAATAGTGCTATTCCTGCTGATTCCGAGATTAAGTATGCATTGGGAAATATTGAGGCATAGTTAAAATATTTAAATGTTTTTTAAATTTGTTTAATTAATCGATATAAAGATAAAGATGATTTTAGCGAAAGTGAATTGAAAATTAATTAAAAAATTTTCGTTTAGTCATGTTTAACGAATTAATCAATATAGAATGAAAAGGATGATACGTGACGCGAAAATACATCAATAATAGAGGAGACGAGAGTTATGTGTAGGACAGAGGAGTGAATCGATTCCGAATCCTGATCGATGCTTAAGATAGTTAGATTATTTGTAGTCTGTAATTAATTAAGTTGACAGTTATCATATATATCTCTATCAAAAAAGTCCACTAATAACGAATATACTTCTCAATAAACAAACAAATAAAAATATTAAATGATAATAACAAAAAAAATAACTTTTTTTTTATAATTAATATAAAACAAACTTTGTTTTCAGCACTTTTTTTATTGAAAATATCAGCATGTTTCAGTGCTCATGGCCCCTTTGTCAGGATACACTTGTATACAAATGTTTATTAATTAATAAGTCACCACAAAATTATTTTGCTGTGTTTGAAGAAGAATTTATATTTTTCTTTGAAAATGAAGATTTGCATCAAAATAAAATAGATTAGTGCAAAAATAACCATGAAAAATAGTTTTTTGTATAATAATAAAACAGGCTAGATTAAAATATAACAACTGCGACGTCGGACTATCCTATAGGAGGAGGCAATCCCGTTCAACGGCTGCGGAAGAAAACATCAGGGTTCGAATTCCTGGCTTGAAGTGGTTAGTTAAGTGGTTTTAACACATCAGCCCCTGCGCGTGGCAATTTGTTCTAGGCAAATTTTGCATCTTCGTGAACAAGAATCATAAAATAATGGTGCTAAACAAAGGATTAGGTATATTATAACAATCAAAGCTACAATAAAAAGTGGTTAGACATTACAGCAATACTACTCGATGGCTATTAAAACTCGCGGTAAGCGGTCGTTTGGGACGTCGATCTGGATGTGAGCATTATGCAAATTGGGTGGATCTTCTGTTTCTTGCACAGTTAAAGACCCACGTCATAGTCTCGACTGACGCGTCAACTTCAAAACCCATCCGTGTTGAAAGCTTGCCACAAGCTCCACTGCTTGGGTACAACGGCACGCTCGCTATCGATGTAGATGCACGTGATTCCAACATATTTCAACTTATAAATTACCGCACATTCTAAACTAATTATAATTATAATATAATTATAATTAGCCGAATTTCATGGCGCGCTATAGGCCACAGAAAGTACAATTTTATGTTCAACTTGACACGCGTGGTTCTTAACGCTACAGTAATTTTAAAAACTTTTGAAAAATTAATGCAAAAGCGCAGAAAATTAGGAAAATTCAATTCGTTATCCCAATGTTTTGGTGTGTATTGATCACAACAATTGTGAATTAAAAAACAAAAGCCCGGAACTATCACGGATTTTATTTTATCGGAACATTCACGAATTGCGTCGAATACCGATTTATGACAGAGTGAAGAATGAATAAATTATAATTTATGTAGTGCAGATTAACGGGTGAAGTAATTAACTTAATTAAGTTTTGTAATGTGTTTTGCTGCAGTAATTAGGCATTATGGCCTCATAGTGTAAATCATTTTAAAAAATAAAGTAAGGAACGAAACGAAAGTAAAGAAACAAAAATAGACTGAACACGGTAGAGATGAGATCACGTAGATATATTGTGTGGCAAATCCATGCATGATATAGTAAATAATAAAGATGTTTGGAAAGAATGTAAAGCTGAATGGTTGGTTATTGAGCGAATGAATGAGGAAATAATAGCAAGAAAAATATACGACTAAAGTTTTGACGGAATCAGAATAAAAGGACAACCGTGGAAGATGTGGCGTGAGCAGATTAACCAGATACTGAAGGATGGTCCTATTGGGAGCCTCAAAGATCGTCGAATTTGTATGCGAATATGTATGAACGTGGTTGAGGCGAGAGTTGTATGTCAAGATAGAAGAGTGTGGTGTTCTATCCTCTGCCTACCCAGACGGAGAAACGGGGAGATGGTGTGTAAGTAAAATTAAAGTAATGTTTAGTCATCATAAATATAGTTGAGACATCATCAGATACATAAGGTGAGAATAATATGATATGAATATATAATAGAATAATACAAGAATATATAATAGAATAATACAAGAATATATAAAAGGAAAATGGAAAACGTTTTTCTGGAACATGCGAGTGCGACATTATATTCTGCTTAATGTAAAATTTTGTATTTACATAGGTACTATTTTATTTTATTCTTTTTTATTTCCATGATTTTAAAAAATAGAATGCCAAAAGTTGGGATATTGCACAATGGCTCTGAAGTAGATTTAATTATTAATATGAGAAATGTTCCAAATAAATATTCATTAAAGATCTTCTGTAGGTTGGCGAATAGCATAATGTTAAATATTAAATCACGGAAGTGCATCGCTAGTAAACCGGAGAAGTACCACAAATCTGGACAGGAATAATGAATCGCAAAACTGTAATTTGTGTGATCAACTGCAGATTAAATATCCATCCATTGAAGCGGCAGCACGGAGGATGAATCATTTATGGTAGATCGAATATGGATGGAAAAGTTCCCTGGATTGCGATCCAAGAACGAAAAACCTCACATGATCGAATTTAAAATTGAGACATGCAGTAGGAACGATGAAGATAGTTAAAATTTTAATTAGACAAATACGTAGAGCATTTTGAAATGAAGCCAATAACGTTGTCCACCTGTATTATTTTTCGTGGACGTACTTAAATAATGATGCGTCAATTATAATTATAATTTACTGTTGCACTAAAGATATTTTATTTTACTTGAAAATATAACAAATAGACTCCGATGAGATTATAAACGAATCTAGGATTGAAAAAAATTCTTACGCGTCCAACTGTGTATTTAACTTATTTTTTGGATTATATATAAACAAATTAAAGTAAATAGTCGTGATGGAAAAAATGTGATCGATGAAATTTGGAAAAATTGGCCCGCATACATAATATGCTGAATATCTTTGCGTCTCTTTTTTTTCTAAATGCCTCAAAGGAGAACGAATATTAATATTTAGAGTAAATGAGCGATTGCTGCTAGGTACAATCTGACAATATTTAAAAAAACTCACAGAATATTATAGATCCAAGTTTTACCCTCGTTTTTTTCCATAATACATATATTTTATGATTGTTGCCCTCGACCTTTATATGTCAGGTAAGTATTATTATGAGAGTATGTGCGGTAAGTATTGTTATAAGAGTATATACAGTTAAGTATTATTTGTTATGAAGACATTCGTCGTAAAGTAACTTAAAAAAGGATGTTAGCTCCTAATTAATAATATATTTGGAGCATTCTAACATCAAGACCGAGCAGAGGAACATTAGATCACAGGTTGTTTCTCGCTTCCGTCTTTCCATATCCCCGTTAGATTGGTTTATTTCTCTACCCCTGGCCCCGATAAATGGCATTGTGAATAAATTTAACATTTTTATGAAGGAAGAACGTCTTTATAAGCCGCCGGATTATGGAGGCTCTGTATTTTCATACATAATAAACACTGACGGCCGGCGGAATATCGCCCGAACCACAAAGGAAACAAGGAAATATTTTCAGGATTATAATTTTAAATAAACGCTGGGTAACAATGAACGACAAAGCCAATTTTAATGTGGAATCATTATTTTGACCTTTTTAATGCAAAAAGACCCAACATCACAATTTATTACGCAATTTATTTGAGAATGCCACTAGCTGAACGCCGAGATACAATTAATTTTCACAATCAAAAAATTTGAAATTGACCTCTACTTTGCGATTTTCGGTATTTCTGTAGAGAAATCACTTATTTATAAAAGTTTTTTCAATATTTCTGTAGTGAAACAGCTTATCATATACAGAAGCACTGAACCTATTAGAAAAGCCAACCACTTGACCAAACAATAATAAGAACCAGTTAAGTACAAGGGTCACTGAAGCCAATCAAGTCATGTTAACGTCTTTGTTGGAGAATGCCCTCCATAAGCACTTGCCTCAAATAATTTTTCAAACTTTTACTTGACGGTGACTTCCGACTATGAACGGTCGCCCGTACCACGCGCTTTTATGAGATCTGGTCGAAATGTCGGCAGGCGGCCCGTCCTGGGGACCAGGACTTGACGTGGGTTACTCCCAAAGTAGTTAAGAACAACATAACTTACAAGTGATGCCTGGAAAAGACCGCTTGTGACTTGAAGAGGCATTAGATTTTTATCCGAAATCTACGTAGCCGATCTCATTATTCTATCCACCTGATACCCGGCAGTCAATTGTACACAAGGAAATATAAGAGGAAGAGATGTACCAAAAAAAAACATCAAAACTCAAGACGTAAGATCCTCGCGCTTATATGCAAGAGAACTGATCTCGAATGATGAGACCAAGAGAAAGACGAAGAAGAAAAAAGAAAATTGCTTGGTAAGTTGAAGATACGAAACCAACAAATAAATCTCCATCTTTAATTTCAAAGTTTTTAATTAAAATAAAGCAATGAAAACAACCGGTTTTTATTTTAATCAAAATTGCTGTAAAATATTTTAATAAAACGCAGTTTTTTTTTTAAAGTCGCAATCCTAGGATTGGTCTGCAACAAGCACTCGCCCTCTCTGTCACCTGCCAGTCTCTTCATCTCTTAAGAAGCCGCCTCTTTTCGCCCACTCTGCTCAATACCTCGTCGTTTCGGATATGTTCAGACCAATGGATCCTCGCCATGCGCCTGTAGCACCACATCTCAAAAGCCTCCCGAACATGCTCTGGCCGATGGTCCATGTTTCGCTGCCATACATCAGCACATTCCAGACAAGAGATTTAATCAAGGTGTAATCAATTTGAAATATGTTTTAAAACGCAGTAAGTAATCAATTTGAAATATGTTACAAAGCTTCCGGGATAATTTGCAAATTGAATATTTAAAACTGATTTAAAACATCGGAAAACAGTCGCTTAAACAATAATTTCCATCACGATACCCGGAATGAGAAATTAAAAGTTAGCAATTAAAACTCCAACAGTGTGAGGCTAATGACTTCTTCCGTAGCTCTGGTCAGGGTTCCCGGTGGAAACTGATTTCGGCCGATTATTCCAGGCATAAAACGTAATAAGAGTCAGGTGAAAGGGGAGAAAATGGAATCCTAACGGGTCTGAATCTGAAAGTTAATTACTCGACACACTGGATAAAATTTTAATTAACCATGGAATTGTGTTACTTGAGCGAGAATTTATACACGCTTTATTTACCGAGGTTCTGATATGTTACGTTACGAAATTTACTATTACGAAACTGTTAAACAACACTCTTAGGAAAATATTTTTTTTGAAGCGAGTTATTTAATAAATATTATACACTAGCTGTAACCCGTCAAAAATGACGGTACGTTTACATGTGGGTTCCTAAGGAATAAGAATTTATTTATTTATTAAAAAAAAATAGAAAAAAGAAAAGATTTTTTTTTATTATTAAAAAGTATATGTATAGTATATATGTGTGTTTGTTTTGTTAGTTACACATTTATATTATATGGGCTGATACATGACAAAAAGCATATTCTGGTGTGGTGTTTCTAGGTTGGCTACCCTGATCCAGGAGGGAAAGGAGGCCGGCATATAAGAAACTGCGCGCACAGAGCGCGCTCTCTTTGAATTACCGGTTCCCGCTTAGTATAGACAGGGCTCTAGTACGCTCGATCGGCATAAAAACATATCATTTGTAATAAACTAGAGTAATCGTCGTTTCCGCGTATTTACTCCACCTAAAACTCCACCACTGTATTTCCAGGCGGGAATACACGCTAGCGAGAAGTAGCCGCACGCTGACCGGCCTACCTACGCTGAAATAGGAATTTCAGCAGAAAAATGAAGTAACCGCGCCTGGAGTGCCACCAACATTCACATCTGCGGGCCAGATTTGTTGGAGAGTCGGGAAGAGAACGCAGCAGCCAAGCAGTCGGGTGCGATCGGGACCAGGAGGACCTGAGAAGCGCTGTTTTATCGGGAAAGTTGCGAGATCACGGTCGGAGGAGGCAGTCGTCGGAGTACGACCACTGTCATCGGAGGAGGTGCGTGGGAGCAGAACCACTGGGCAGCTCGGGAGATCGGGACGTGCGGCCAAGGCGAGGGAGCATTGACGCACGCGGAGCCGCTCTCGAAGGAGTGCCAGTGGGAGTTAAGGAGTTTTTTTAATTGCTCTGCTCTTATCAATTTTTTTGCCACGTCCGTCTCGGGGAGATCGACGATGGCCGCGCTGCGAAATTTGGAGCCATCTTGCCACGAAAGGGGTAACTGGTCTATTTTTCGAGCGAGGTTGGAACAACACCTCAGTGTGTGCGATCTCGATGCTGAGAAGGCAGCCATAAAGAAAAGGGCCTTTTTACTTAGTCACCTGAGGTTAAATATGAAAACTTTACATATTTTACCTCACTCCTGTCAATATACACAAACATTAGCCAATTAAAAGTTTCTCGTAATAAATTTATTTAAAATCCAATTTTAATTCCGTTATGTTCACTTTTGTATTGCTTTTTGTAGGCTGTAGAAGATTTTAAGTCCTTTGTACATAAAGCAATGTTGTGAAATATTTTTATTTTTATTTTGAAGTGAATATTATCATTGTATAGTATGAATAAAAATCCTTATTTAGTTTCATCTCGTTATTTAAGTATGGGGACAATAATCTATATCTAATTTTTTTTAATTTATCCTATATTTTATTTTCTGATTCACTGATTCTAAATTGAGGTTATTCAACCCTTTTGTTATTTTTCTTTTTCTATTACATTTAAGTATTTTACGCGTTGTTTTGTTTTGTACTATATGCAGTTTCTTTAGCATAAATTATAGAAAGTCAACCTTTTAACCTTTTACAGACGCAATTATACATAGATCACATAAACACTCGGGGTTGCTGAATCAATTGAATTTTTTTTTTAAATATATTTTTATTTATGAATTTATTGATATCTGTCACGCAGGTAGTTTCTGAATCATAAAAATGGTATGAATAAAGTTCTAGAGATAAATGTTTGCAATTTCGTGTTCTATGTTTTCCTACTGTGAAAACAATTCTTGTATTGTTATAGTCTCAAGGAGTATATGTCTCTTTATTCGTCCAGAATATCTAAACCCTTTGGCTCTAGCTTGGAATATGTCCATCCATTAATTTTAAAGTTTATCATTTTTCAAAATACTGGATGAAAAATCAATAAACATCCTAAACTTCCATCAACAGCTTATATACTATTTAAAATTAAGTATCTAAATATCTTTATTCCGTTTGATTTTGTTGACGGACAAAGTTCATTGGAAAACACAAAATATTTAAAAGATTCCTTTATTTTTGGAGTGGAAAGAAAGGCTAAAGTTTTGTTTCGTGTAACAAAGTTTAGCGCAATTAATCATTCAAAATCACAAGACTCAAGACGCAATCATTTTACGGATTTTAATTTCAGAGTTGTAAAGCAGAAACATAAACGCCCGTAATTATTTTTTAAGACAATAATTTAAAATAAATTAAATGAAACGACTTTCACGGTTTTATTACGATTTATGATTCTCTTCTGGGCGGGCCAATGTTCTTCATTTAAAAGTAATTTCAATAAAGGCCTCGCGACCTTCCTGTGAAGTTATGAAATATTACCCCGCAATCACAGTAAATTGGAGATGATTAAAGTTTATACGAAATACGTTTTAAAAGCGTATTCCACTTGGACTACGATAACGATCCTACTCGAGACATTGGTGAATTAGTTACAAAATAAAACTTTGGTAATATGCCTGAGATAACACGGAAAATGCGTGGATAACCTAGTTTCGCTCCCGCTTCAAACGAAAGCCCGGAAAAATTTGAAAGGATATATTTTAAAGACCGTTTTTCTTAATTGAATATTTTACCGCGGTGGCTACGTACACTTGTTGTTGCCGAAGGCACAGCGAAGTTACCCCCTTGCAGCTATCTCTTTAATTAATCTTATCACAAATCGTATTCAACCTACGCAACAGTCGAAGTAGTTGGGACGTCATTGTGGTGGTGGCATGTACGCTGTACACACATCATGATACCCTTAATTCCGCTATCCTCCACGGGATCAAATCTCTCGGTTTAATTGTGAAAGGCATCGCAGCCTTCTATTCTTCGGCTCGGTCCATTGTTCCAGATTTGGGATCCATTAAAGGTGCGGTCGCCACTTCGTTAGCAACTCGATAGGATCTCTCCCGATAAAAGAAGAAATGTAATTTGGACTCCAGAGCTCGCCCCGTAGACGCTGTTCCTCAGCTCTCCTCCTAAACTCCCGAGATGAAAGGATAATCGCGGATTATTTGAACCACAATTGTATTGAATGGAGAGCTACGGCTCCTGAGGTTTTGATAAAGCCTCTACGTGACCTGACGATAACAATAACGCTGATAATTGCAGCACAGTATTGAGGTTTGCACGCTTTGTAAGAATTAATGACTACTCATAAAACGACTTGGGTTTTTTGATGACTGTAATTAAAATTATGAAGGGTCGTTAAAGAGCTTTTGCTAATTTATATTATACTATATTTGGTCGAAATCAAAAAGTGTAAAATAAAAAATTATTTAACAGAATGTCTTACCACAAAGGCAAAGTTTCACAAATCACAAAGTTTAATATGAAACCTCGAGAAATTTATGTTTCTATTGAATTTTGATAAAGAAAGCAGGGATCGGTAGTATAAACTAAGTCAGTATCGAGACTCCGAGACCAAGTTCATCAAAACCATTAAATTATTTAAAAAAAAAGTTTTTTCATTGCTATTGCTTACTTTTTCAAATATTAGCAGGAGTCACCTGATGGTCAATAGGTCCCTTACCTAAAAAGTAAAAGGAAAATACTAATTTATCGAAAAACAATATACTGTATATACGTATAGGTAATACACGTTAATATCCAATTTGCTTGTAAAAATATGTAATGATGACAAAATTAAGAAGTATTCAAAATTCGATTATGTGAGGTTGGGTTGGATAAATATGAGAAATTTTGAAGTAACTATAAACCCGATTTAAACTCCAAGAAACTTTGGGAATTACATAAATTTCATACATAAAATACAATTTCATACGTACATACTATAATAATAAGATAGGTACTCTGATAAAAATGATAATGATATTAAGAAGAGATTGGCGGCTGAAAAATCTGTTTTGTACTCAGTTATCAACAATCGGATTACAAATAATTGTTTTATTTTAATTATTGATATTTGGGAAGAAAAAAAATTTTAACCATTTACAGAAAGATATTTTTAAAAGTGTAATTACTAAATTTGTGTATTTATATATTGTGAATTTTTTTTGAAACAAACCAAGCTACTACGAGAAATTCATTAATTAATATTGAATCCGTTCAATTAAAAAATGATGTACGTATACTAAATTCCAGGCTTCATCTAACAATATCCCTTTAAAGTTAAAACCAAGAAACGATACGCCAAAATAATGCAATGCTATCAGAGCAGTTAACGAGGTAATGAGAGGTCTGAAGATCGAATCCCGGTGTCAGTTCAGATACGATATTTGTAAAAATCTGTCGATGGCATTACTTTTCTTTCTGACATAGATTTGGTGATTTAATATTTTTTTTCTTATGGTGTCGTAATTGCCGGGATCTGTCATTTTTAATCAATTTACGCGTTATGGATGAGACGAAGCGTCTCGTTTTACGATAGCTCGAGCTTCGGAACATAAGACGAAGCAAGCATTTTAATATTTCTTTAGGCATACTTGCGTTTGACTTTTGGATTACGCGGTGTGTTTTGTGTGCGGCTAACGATCAACTTAAGCTCGTGTTTACCGCAGAATTAAGACGTTTTCGAAGGATTTTATTCCACTCTTGGCAAAATAAACAAGTAAAATCAGATAAAGTATAATTATTCTACGGGCTATTGATACATTTAATGACTATGTAAGTCTTTTGAATGTGGTAAAAATTTATTTTTTAAATAGAATGTGCAATTTAAAAAAAAGCTTGTATCGCAAATACGTTGAAATAAAAAAAATGTAAAAAGTATTTGTTTATAAATGAATAAATAAATTATTTATTCATTGATATTAAAAAATAAATAAATAATTGTTTGTTTTAATCTACTTATATTCATTAATTACACTTACATGTTTATATATATATATATATATGTTATATATATATATATATATAGATAAATAAACTATTCGATTTAATGTGTATTGAGTGAGAACTAGTCGTAAAATAGACGCACTTTACGTTCAGAAGGAAATAGGATATAGGTATAATAAAGAGTATCAAATATCAGAATTTAACATATATATTCTTAGGATACACTGAGGATACAAAATTTATGAATGTTCGGGTTTCAAATTTACGTTCCATTTTGGGATGGATAGGATACCATAAAAATATTCCTAATATATGAATGTGTCGTAACATTTCAATGGATTTCAATCATAAAAGGAGACAGTCTATCGCGAGTTTAGAAGGTTATCACTCGATACGATATTCAAAATATAACCGATATTTTTTTTTGTTATTGTAGTTATCCATGCTCCATAAGTTTTTGGTATTGTGGAATAAAGCTACATAAAGAACGTGAGGGTGAGAATGTAAGGCTATATCAATCAAATCTGATTAATCTCACACAAAAAAAGGTTTAAATGAATACAGAGAATTTTTTTCGCGGTGTAAAACATAAGCTATCCGATATAAAACATTTTTCTTAATAATAACTAATTACCTTCAAACATAAAACCATACAGAAGTTAAGTATAAGGTTTGTCATTGTATTTAAAACTATATATTTGTCTTCATATATTTGATATAAGCATTGACATCGAGACATTGAAAATTGACTTACTTATTTTTATTTATTTTATTTATTCGAATTGAAGCTTAAAATGCATGAAGATTTTTTACAAAGAAAAATATTAATATGAATAATATCTGCTCCATACATCTATTAATCGCTTACGATAATACCTATACAATTACTTAAAGGTGATGTGTTTAGTGTGCATGTGTGTGTGAGTGTGTGTGTGTGTGTGTGTGTGTGTGTGTGTGTGTGTGTGTGTGTGTGTGTGTGTGTGTGTGTGTGTGTGTGTGTGTGTGTGTGTGTGTGCATTATAAGTGTTGATTTTAAGCCTATGAACTCATTATTTTAAGTTTTTGCTTAAGAATATACTTTACGTATTGCAAGAATAATTTTATGATTCTATTGATAACCGAGTTTTTTCGGTCTGAGTTTTATATTTTTTGGGTCGGAAAAGTGTTTTTTTTTTATATATATTTATTAATTTTTTGATTTTTATTACATTGTAGATATGCCAAACTGCACAGCATGGCGTGATTGTAGGTCGTGAACAACGGGATGGTACATTAAAATCAATACGTGACAATCAGGACAATCCACATAATTATTATCAATCAGGACAATCCACATAATTATTTAATATATAATGAAGAAATTTAATATCTAGGCATTTGCGTCTAGAAGCTAGAGACGGTAGAGAAGATGCAACAATATTATGATAGGTTAATCGCTTTAGGAATTAACGCTGAATACGTTATTTATATGTTACTAGCTGTTCATACCCGGCGTTGCACGGGTTAAGGATTAAGTTGAAAATAAATTTGTGGTGGAAACAAAGGTTTGATTCGAACGGTATAGATTTGTATTGAAAATATGTCAGGGGGAGGAGAAGGGGTATGAGAATAGGGAGGAAATATCGCCTATGTTACTCGCCGAGTCCTAAAGAATAACCTTCCAAATTTTGAGCCCGATCGGTCAAACGATACAGATTTGCATCGAAAATATATCAGGGGGAGGGGAAGGGGTACGAGAATAGGGAGGAAATATGTTATTCGCCGGGTCCCAAAGCGTAAGTATGCAAAATTTGAATCGAATCGGACAAACGATGTGGATCTGTATAGAGAACAGACAGACAGACAGACATTGAGTTTTATAGGTATAGATTTATATGAACTTGCTATTGTAGGTTCCCAATAACGGAGCCAAACTACAGTGTACTTCTGATTAATGAACAAAATAAAATTAAAAATTTAAGAAAAAATTTAGTTTTTCAAATCTTAACCTATTATAAATATGAATCTCAATTTTTTATAACTGGCTATTGTAATTTTTTCAAGGTGATTATTATATATACACAAAGATTATTTAATTATTGTCTCATCATTTAAATAGAGATTGAAGTTGGTTTTTTTAATATTTCTATTTCTAGCGTATGAAATTGAAAAGCATTTTGTAGTGTTAAGGTTTAAAAAATTGTACCTACAATAAGCTGCAAGACGATATACATCATTTTGAAGTTTGATACACTCGGAAATAGATTTCATACTTTTGTAAATTTTCAAAGAGTAAAAACTTATTTACTTACCATCACACCGTTTCTCCTAGGTAGAGATGATAGAGCACAACACTTTTCTGTCCTGACACACAACACTCGCCTCATCCACACTCATACATCTTCACGTACAAGCTCGACGAGTATTGAGGCTCCTAAGAAGATAACCTTCTTCCGTGGTCGTCCTCTTTTTCTGTTGCCGTCAACACTGAACAATTACGTCATATATTTTTTTTATCATTCTTTCCTGATTTATTCGCTCAATATGCCCAAAAAATATCAAGTGATCAAGATTATCAAGCGAAAATTTTATTTTAAACATTAAGGCCGGCGCCACACTAGGCGTATCTTTCGTTGCGTCTTTTACGTTGCGGAACGCCGCTACATTTCTTTCCATACAGTATGCGTTTACCGAAGACACTGAGCGGATCGTCGGTCGATCCGCTGGCAGAACGCTCGCTTCGACGTCTGTTCGGTTCTCCGCCCGCAGAACTTATGTCGACGTAAAATCGATGACGTCGCGTCTCATGTTTTTAAATGCAAAGTCCCACATTCGACGGATCGTCCGCACTGCGCACGCACTCGTGTTTGTTGCAGACCGAATCCGCCGCGGAATATAGTGTGTGACTGCTAAATTCGGTTGCGGTTTTGACGCGACGTCAAAGACGCGGCGGAAGATACGTTCAGTGTGGCGCCGGCCTTAATTAATATTTGTAGCAAGAGTGCTTAAAACTTTACAGATAAAGTACTTTTAGTTTTACTGTATTTAAAAATACTTTCGATAATTTAAGGTAATGAATTCGAAGGTTCTCAAGTTTTTTCGTATGCAATTTAAAATCATAGACCTATAATTTTTCAATTGATATAGGATTCATGTAAACAATCTAAATGATAATATTTTCCAATTGTCAATATACCACGTCGACATACAGCGGGTTAACGAGAAGGGACGTTTGTTATAGGGGAGTGCTAGGTTTTAGGGTCGGGCGAGGGGTAGTGGACAGGTGTGGGTCTCGGGGGACGCTTAATCAGCAATCCAATCTCGAGTTAAATGAGAGCCTTTCCGTAAGGCCTTGGGTTCACATCCCTAACCCGCGGATACGTGATTTCAGGCAGTTGTAGATTTCCTCTATTGACCTACGGTTTTATTGTGTAAGTTACTTTTCAGGTTTCATTAAAATAGCCAGGGAGGGGAAGGAAAATCAACATGTTGGATTCGCATCTGATATGTAGTTGAGCGAAATAATGCAGTTCTTTTCCTTATTTTTTTTCCAAATCTTCAATTCTCATCTTAATATGTTCAGATCATTAGTACTTATTTCCTGAAAAAAATGTGAATAATATTTTATAATGTATTCCACATTGTATATTATTTCTGTAGCACTGTTAAAAAAGAATTTTCAATGCAGGGAATGATACTGACTTTTCTTGCCTGATGCACTTCTGATGATTAGAATTTTAACTACAAATCTTTAATTTCTTCAAAAAGAGCAAAATGATTTTCTAGTGACATTATTAATTGTACAATTAATTCTGATACGATCCTGGTGACATTTATAAAGTATTGTACTGTAATTTATATTTTCATAGCATAGTTTTAAAAATCTAAAATTTCCGTAAGTTTTACCTTTCATTATAAAAAATGTTTAGGAAGGAAGGAAGAGCGAGAAAGTGAAGAAAGCGAAGAGAGAAGCATGATGCTGCTGCCAAAAATTAAAATAAAATAATATCATATAATGCATATACAGGGTTATTTGGAAAACATTAATAACCTCGCAGGACTATATTCCTGCCTTGATTATGAGTCGAAAATGTTCAAGCTATTATGACCTAATATCAATAGTTAAGGAGATATGCGACATCAAAGTTTGCATTTTTTTCTCAATATTTCTGACGTATTTTTTGTAAAACGTTGGACTATCATTACAGTAACTCATATCGATTACGAAAAATTCATTCGTTTCGATACAAGTTAAATAAAATGATAAAAACCCTGAGAAAATTCCAATTGAAATGCTTTCCAATTGGAATTCGAGGGTTTTTATTTTTTTATTTGACTTGTATTAAAGGGAATAAATTTTTCATATTCGATATAAGTTACTGTAATGATAGTTCAATGTTTTATAAAAATAAGTCAGAAATATTGAGAAAAAATGCAAACTTTGATGTCGAATATCTCCTTAACTATTAATATTAGGTCATAATAGCTTGAACATTTTCGACTCACAATCAAGGCAGGAATATAGTCCTGCGAGGTTATTAATATTTTCCAAATAACCCTGTTGTTTATTATAATTGCAATATATTTTTTCATTTTAGTGATACCACATTTAGAAATTTAGAGTAGATTCTTAACATTGCCGAAATCCAATTGAATCAAATAAATCGATGTAATGTGACGGTGTCATTCCGATTCGTTTCAAATTGACTCTACGCAAGTTATGTATTTATTATATCGAATCTTCTCGGCCCAACGGATTCATCTCAAGCGAGCATTATACGCGCGGGGATGCGCTCTCCGCCGCGGCCTTTTCAGGGATGATTGAAACTTCAATTTCGGGGGTGGACGGATGATGAAGTTATATTTTTAATACGGAACGCCATAAACCGTGGAAGGGCGATTGAAATAATGCGCTACCAGCGCAACTTTCGGGGCGAGTGCTGCAACCGCCGGCCAGGGATAGTAGAGAAAAAAGAAAAATAACTATTTTAGATGATTTAATTTATCGTTTGTTTTTAGGAGTAAAACTATCTGTTAATCAAGGTTTAGAAACGCTGTGTACCTAATAAAAAATCATTAGCGCGTTTCTCTAGTAAAAGTGAAAAATTCTCGCTAACATTAGCGTGCATTCCAAACATTTTAGTGCTTGCCGGGTTATCGAAAAATAACGATCATTATTTTGTGTGCAGCGTATCGAGCGGTTGCAGGACTGAGCATTGTATTTTTTGGCCAATGGTGCCGATATGATTTTTAACCCAAGATGTCTTTCGTCTTTCAGTGATGTCCAATGATGCCAATATAATTTTTCCAGCGTCCTTGAGGTGGTACTCACGAAAACTGTGCTATAAAAATCAATTCTTCTCATTATTATAGATTCAGTGTCTCTTCTGCATGTAATTTTGCTTTAGATTATTTATCTTTTTAATGGTTTATTTTTCCTGCCGCATCCAGATTGCCATTCGTAACCCAGTCCATTGCCGATTCAGCATATTTTTGGAAGCCGTCAAATCATGCTTTAGCTTTGATTCAGAGTTTGTTCCGGACTCAAATAGAACGTAATTTTTTCAACACAATTTCTAAAAATAAATAAAAATTATTTACTTATATATGTACAACATGTAGAACACGATACTTGCCAGTGTTGTAATAAGTACATAAGATATTAATAAATATTCCGGGAAAGAAGTATATCTGAATAAGTATTTGAATACGTTATAGAAAAGGTTCTTGGGCTTATACTTTTATAAATAAATCAAAAGTCTGGATCGATCTTATAATTCCCTTGCCCGATTCCAATTCTGAACATTGACCTTATTGTGTTCCTTCCCTCGCCAATCGCCGTCCGCGTACCCAGCGCAGCGGTGGGAATTGAAAATCCCTGTTTAGAGTGGCCCAGTCCCCCTCCAGCCCGTTTTACCCGAGTCCCCCATATACCTCGCCACCCCTCTCGCGGCAGGATAAATCATCGGAAGATAGAAGGGTTCGAGTCCACGTTTTTTTTATTGGAGTGCGTCTCGGCTAAAGAAATATTTTCGCCTTTATTCATTTTCACCGCAAATAAACACGTCACATAAATCGAAATTCGGCAAACAGAGGGCGCGTTTTACCAAATATGTATAGAATCGGCGTCGTAAGTCGTACCTTTTAGTTCTGACGTAGTGTGTACATATTTATCAAGAGGGATATCGGTACAAATGCACGTGTGATCAATCAAATTAATTATTCTAGTTACTCTATTAATTCTATCATTATTAACTATGACATTATGGATAACTGTCATAATCTCCGCGACTTGAGGAAAAGATGAAGGAAAAAGTTTTGATAATGGAAATATATATTTATGAAATATTGAAAAAAGGATATGATGGCACCTACATAATACCTAATATACCCTACGAAAAAAATAGGTGTCCTGGCCGACCTACTTCCCCCAAATGTAAAGCGAGTTTTATTCACTTGCACTTTAGGATTCTGACAGACATAGCAATCCCCGGATATTTCATTCCTCTTGTCTGGAGTCTAAATTTTATCTACGTCGTTACTTTTAAGAGTCTGCACAAAACAATATAACCTTCTCCTTCCACCCTCTAACTCCCTGTTTAAATTTGACAATACATTAATCAAACCGATACAGTTTTATATAAATACGCAATACGCTCTGACATAAACTCTTTTTTCTAATTATTATTCATTATATGCTGTTACTTTTAAATTTCGCAAACGTACACGAGGTTACATTTAAAATTATTCATCCCTTAGGGGAATTTGTCACAGTCGGCGTTGTCAGCATGCGAGTTGGAAAAAATGCAACGCTTTTCGTATTAACATTTAGATGAATTGAAAATTACTATGAAATGCAAATTGCATAACTGATACAGACGCTGACAGATTTCTTTTCGTAATTGAAGTAAGCCAAATATCTTATTCAAATTTACTTAGTGGATAAATGTATTTGCTATTAGCCTAACACGAATCTTGGTGCTCAAAAATAATCGCTGTATATTACGATGTATGGTAAGACGGGTAAGAGAGGATTCATCTGAAGACTTACTTAAGACTAATGATTCTAAAAAGAATTTTGTTTCCATGACGTATATGTAAGAATTGTTTATGTAACAATAGATGGTATGTAAGAATTGTTTCATTATGACGTATTGTTATCTAATTTTATTGTTAAGTAATTTTTAACTCTTAAGTAACATACTTTATCGTTCGTGATATTGGCACGACAAATTTTAGTCAAAATTGAATTTTTGTATCGAAAATCAAACAAAAATAATCGCATTAAAACTGTATTTACAATATGTCTGATAATAATAAATATCAATAATAAGCTTAGGAGAAACCCTGAAAATAAGTTGTACTTTAGCAGCACTAGTAGTATTTTCTAGATCGACAATTGTAAACTATTTTATCATACGTGGAATAAATAACAAATCATTAAATATACATACAATACTGGGAATGATATTACGTCTAATTTATGCTAAATGAACACGGATTTCGTGATCTGAGATCGTCACATTCATGGTGTGAATCAGCTTTACCGTTTGTTAGAAACAATTCCGGTAGATGAATATGTTGGTCTAGCGGTAAGATATATGTAGTGATCGGTCGAAGTTTTTAGGGATTTGGAACTCGTTCAGAGAGACAAGCAAATTAGTTCCATTTATCATAGTTTGAAAATAGTAATAATATTTTTTTTCAGTTATAAAATAGATACTATTTTGATGCTGGCATCAATGCTATAAAGGCGATTCCCATGCTAATTTAAGATGTGAATTAATGACATAAGCGTCACATTAATATTTGTACAACGATCAAAATTTATTGGTTGATTGATATTTGAATTTCATATTTGAAAAACATTCGTGTCCTAAATATGATGTTTTATGCTCTCCATTTCAGAAGCAAGACATTATTGATTTTTCAATAAGTTTAAGTACCTTTTATTTATTTAGCATTTAAAATGCATCCGAGCTATTGCTACGATCATCGTCTACGTTGGTCTCTCATGACTCATGACTGAGGATAGAGATCTTCATGGTGTTTTCTTGACTATACTTTTTTACTTTGCTGCGCTTTCGTGGCAGATATGAGGGCCATCACCAGTGCCTGTCGCTTCTTCAGAGGAAGGAAATCTTCCTCTACCTGTACGTGGACTAACGTGGACTAGCACAACAAGATTCTCCATGCTATCTTTCTGTTTCGCAATAGGTCCAAAGTTGATATAGGTATACTGATAAAGAAATACTATTATTTAGTTCTTGACATGTCAAAGATCTCTAAGGCATACCGACAGAAATAAGGCAATATATTATAGTAATGAGATGTACAGTCGTCCACTGTGATTAGTACAGACCGACCAAAAATAGCATAAAGGAGGGTGAGGTCCACATGACGATAAAAATGTCCTTAGGTTTTCACGGCCGTTCAAAATCTTCTGTGTATAGTTTTCTGGGATATTCTTCTCTGGCCTAGGCCAGAGAGGTCACATACACACGGCAGAATATCCCAGAAAACTATACACAGAACATATGACGATAGTTTATTAACGAGAGCTTATAATCCTTATAATTAAGCTCATAAAAATGGCAGACTTGTTAAATTATTTTACACCTCGAAAACATATTTTTAATTTAAGTATAAAATAATTACTCAAGTTATTAAACCTTTGAAAAAAATGTGTGACTTGAGATTATTTTATGAATAACTTAAACACGAATCGTTAATTATATGCAATGGCTCAAAAAAATAAGAAATTCTGAAAATTCAAAACGAACATATAAAATTAGGCACTACAGACACATAAAAAAATGTAATGAATAAGTTAAATAATTATTAATACTCGTGAATTTTCTTACATTTCTTACAAGTTTACATAATTTCTTAAAGTAAGTCTTGTGTTTCCTTAAATGCCGTCGATCTTTTGTTATACTTATATAAAAATGTTTTATTAAATTTAAAATTAAAGTAATATAAAATAAATTTGAAAAAAAAAATTAATAGTACCTATCGCATGAAACTATTAAATTATTTAAAATATGTAATTGGAAAGAAAATAATGCTCTTTACAATGACGAGTCTGTGATTCAATACTTAACTAAATTATCGAATTACCCTAAATAAATATCGAATTATTAGTTGTTTTAAAACCTTACACTCGGGTGATAATTTATACTATAATTGGTAGAAATGCAATGCCACGAATGTACTAAGTGTATTAATGTTCACCAACGCTTTACTCGCTTATCATGCTAAAGGTGCGTGTATAAGGATTATACTTTGATCTCTAATCTCAGAGATTTGTCTGTACAAGTTGATATATACTCATTATGCCATTCTAAAGAGCAGTCGCGCTTTCAGAAGCCTCCGGGATGAATCTTATTCACTGAATAAGTCACTGTCAATAAAAGTAAAAAATAGTACTTTAGCTTTTTTCGTATTTTAGAAAAATTAAGTATTGATATATGTATATAACCGGCTGACTTCATAGACCAGTAGCTTCTTTTACCGGGATTCCGGGTTCAATTCCTAGCGAGATCACATCATATCTATGTGATTTTGAACGAACAAACATGAAAACACCCACAAAATTCTCGATAGCGAGAATTTTGTGGGTGTTACACGTGATCAATCACTACATATCGCGACTTGTAGTGTAAAAATATAAAACTGAAGTAAGTATTTTATTTGTATGGAGTAACTGACTCCAGAGGATGAGTAGGATTGCAGCCCTCGCGAGTGGCAAAAGAATCAGGAATTCTATAAAAATAAAACGGCGAAAAAATGCTGGCGTAATTGTAACGATGTCCATAAATCTTGCGCGCTGTTTTAATGCAGCAGTTGCATTGCCTCGGGGAGCAGTTGTACGGGATCGCATTAGCATGCACGGCAGAGTACGTTTGTTGACAAATTTGTTTACAATCCAAAACTAAACCAACCACCCACTTAGGCAGACATGGCGGGGTATTCAATTAATCCCGGGCCGTGGGCTGAGGAACAAAAGCGCATCGGGGAGGCCGACCCCTCCCACGAAAAACACTTTTTACGACTTAGATTAATTTTAGATAAGGCCAGAAGGGTCTGGCGCACAAATATGTCGCGCAGAGCGGGATGATGTACGTAAAAAACGGGCTTAGAGTGATAACGCGAAATGCGCCCCGTATAAACAGAAAAAAGGGGACGCCACTGGGGCAAGCTCGGCTGGTGCAGTGAGGGCGCGTGTTTGAGTAATTTTAATAAATTATTTCATTTGTGTGACAAATATATATAAGAAGAATAATAATGTAAATAATAATAAAAATTGATAACTTATATTGCGCCATTTCAGTAAAAAATTTCAACTCAAGGCCGCTTTATACAACTATTTGTATTAGTCCTAGACTAGTATTGTTTTCCGAATTTTTTTAAATGAAGCTTCTCATTATTATTCCGTATTACGGAAAGAGTTGGTTCTTTCTGATGTTATCCAGGTATGCTTTACTTTTGGACATTGAGTTTGGGATAGGCGTATTATTTAAATTAAAAGTCCAGTCCACCAAAAAAAACACTGTTTAAAGCGTGTGACAATTTTGGTCGCAGAAAAAAATTTTTCTGAAAATCCAAGCAATTTTTTTTAGAGTAAATTATATCACAAAATTAATTCAAATTTGTAATTTAATAACATACTTTATAGAAATATGTGGAATGAATAAAAAACAGTGAGATTTTGAAGAAAACGTTACCAATAGGGAAGAACAATAATAAAATACAGTGATCTCTCTTTTTATGGAATTTAAAATAAATTCAATTTTAATAAATATTATTATGTATTATTTTTAATGTGGCAGCTATTTCGGCTTGTAAGGCCATTATCAAATAGTGGATGCACCACGATAATGGCTTTACAAGCCGAAATACCTGTCACATTTAAAATAACACAAAACTTAATAATAATATTTATTAAAATTCAATTTATTTTAAATTTCATTATAAATAAACATCGAGTTCTGCAAACTAAACAAAACAACCATAAATAAACAATGATATCTATACGGGGTGGGTCGGGGCGAGCCAGAAGAATATTTTACGCAGGGGTGGTACGATACGTGCATCTGAGACGTGTGACGTTTTTTTTTAAATTTGGGCACGTCACTGCGATCACTTTTCAGTGCGCTTTTGCAGGAATGCCGGGCGTCGCGGCGCGGGTCGGGCGGGCGCGATGGCGTCTCTCGGTTATTTCCGGCCGCCTCCGCGGAGGGAGACGGCAACAGCCGGCGTCCCCCTTGCCCGCGCGGGTTACATAAAACGCCAAATAGCCGGATGAACGTATGAGAAGCACTGGAAATGGCCCGGCGCGTTCCATCACACGGCAGTTTTGACAAACGCCCGTCTCGGGCCCTCTGAGATCCTTCGAAACAGCTCGGGTCAAGTTGGATACGGAGCAGGAGAGTTTATCGCGTGTAAAGCGGAAACGGCTATAAGAAAAATTCGTACGTGATAAATATTTAATTTAATTTTTTTTTTGGGAATAAAATCCATATTTATGTTGATTTACAGCTTAAATTGGGATGAGACATGTTTTGAATACAATTTTATTTATAATATTCATTGCTGGATTCTGCCATTCAACTAGCCTGATTATATGAATAAAAAACGTAAAATTCACGAGATAAGGGTAGTCTCTCCATCTAATTGCATTTAAGGCAGTTAGTTGTCTTACCGCTAGACCAAACAGTGATGTATTTTAATGAAATTTAATAATAATTTAACATAGTATCTTCATGGTCTCGCTCTTAAGACGCTCGCCTAATCGAGTTGGTTAGGGGTTCGAGCCTCGTTCCAGAAGATCTATTTTCAACAAGTTGTTCTATTTTCATAGCATAGACTTCCGGCTAATTTAAAAAAAATGTGAACAAAAAGTATAAAATTGCATGCAGTTGAACTGAACCCATCATTAGGCGAGGGAATTGGAGCAAGCGGACATGTGTCCCCCCTTGCACATGTTTAAGACACGTACACAATTTAGATGAACTGTTACAGAATAATTAAATCTACCCGTAAACAAAACGTTTTTTAACACACTTTTATTTAACTCTCTTTGTCTATTTACTTTTACTTGTTTGTTTTGGTTTTTACTGTTTACTTGTTTGTTGTGGTGGAATCTTGTAATTGATTTTTCAACAACTTTCCGACTAGCTACAACTCTGAAAATTTAAGTGAAGTGGATGACTATATATTATAAAATCATTTTCAACATGATTTGGTTATTAAATCGATTAAAATGTATAATTTTATATTACTTTGTCTTTAAATGCCTACGTAGCTTCGGGATTCATCTATATTAGTACGAAAAAACAAATTTATTAATTTAAGTCGGCAAATTAACTTTGACATTGGGCGTCGGAATAAAATGTCAAACTAGATAAATAAGGGTTGTGTTGAATTTAGATTTCTAATATCTCAGGATACTTTGGTTTAGAAAAAACGGTTCGACAAAAATAATGTTTAGCATAATTAATTATGCTATGGATTCAAAGGTTTGTTGAAGCACAACGTGTTTAATATTTGCATACTGCATGGGTGACGTTAAAAAATTACAAAAAATCGATTACGAATATATGCAAAGAATTCGTATAACAACATGTCTTCAAAATTTTTTTGATTTATTTTTTATTTTACAATATGTGATGTTTTAATTTTTTTAAATTTTGTTCTAAAACGAGTCTATTTAAGTAAAATGTCATTTTATATTATTTATAATAAATCACGACTTATTCACAAAAAAATATAGTATTTAGGAATATTTAGTTTGACCTTTTCATATTTGTTTCAAAATTTAAAAGTTCGTACTAATTTTTTTAAACAAGTCAAGTCAAGTCAAAGTCACGTATAAAATATGCTTATTATATTAGGTCCTTACATATGAAATTGGCGTTTAATATGGGAGGAACATAAAGCCGATTTTTTTTATTATAATATATTTATTTAATCAAAGTATGTACCATTGCTATCTATGCACTTTTGCCATCTCATAGGTAGTTCATCGATCCCTTTACTAAAAAAACCATTCGGACGGGAATCAATAAAATCCTTGAAGGCGGTTTGGACTGCCCCATCGGAGTTGAATTTTTTCCTTTGCAAGAAGCTATCCAAATTTTGAAAAAAATGGTAATCTGTTGGGGCAAGGTCCGGAGAGTACGGTGGATGTCTTAGACATTCCAATTGAAGCTCCTCTAATTTGGTAGCCTCTGTTGTGCAGTGTGTGGTCTAGCGTTATCATGAAGCAGCAGTGGCCAAGAGCGATTAACCAGCCTCGGTTGTTTAGCAGCTAGCTTTTCCATCATGGTTTGCAGTTGCTGACAATAGACATCTGCCGTAATCGTCTGGCCAGATTTAAGAAAGCTGTAGTGAACGACACCAGTACTAGTCCACCAAACGCTCACAATTAACTTTTTTAGAGTCAATTTTCGCTTGGGGCACGGTTTGGCTGGTTCGGCAGGGTTCAGCCATTGCGATGAGCGCTTCCGATTATCGTACAGGATCCACTTTTCATCACAGGTAATGATTCGATTTAAAATCCCTTCATTATTGTGCCGGTTGAGTAATGCAACGCAGCAGTCAACGCGCGTTTGTTGATTTGCTTCACTCAATTCGTGAGGTCCCCACCTTTCAAGCTTTTTCACCTTACCAATTTGCTTCAAGTGGATTAAAATAGTTTTATTACTAACACCGCAGCCTGCAGCTAACTCGGATGTGGTTTGCGATGGATCCGCTTCCACAATAGCCTTCAATTCTTCATTATCAACTTTGGTCTCCGGCCGTCCACGGGGCTTGTTCTGCAGGTCGAAATTTCCAGAACGAAAACGTTGGAACCAAAAACGCACTGTGTTTTCTTTTGCGGCACCGTCGCCATACACATCATTAATCCTTCGAGCCGTTTCTGCAGCACTGGTGCCACGGTGGAACTCGTACTCGTAAATAACGCGATATTTCAAGTTTTTCATTTTGTAAACTGAGTGACGCAAAGAAAAAAACAATTGAGGAAAAAACAAATGAATTATAATTTTCTAAACACAAATACATGAGTAAATAGCTGTATAAATTTGGATTTGGAATTCCCAACCAAAGAGAAGATATTTGAGATCAAATTTGCCAGTACGGCAAAACGCCAATTTCATATGTAAGGACCTAATATTTTATAATTCATACATTTATAGCAATTAGTATCTAATAACATAATAAAGATCCTGATTAGTATCTTAAATTATTCAAAATATTTCACATATGCACATATTTATTAAAAAAAAAATTTTAATATGCAGAACCCTTCAAAATTATCCATTGGAAATAGATCACTTTTTCATTCGTATTCTGATATAAAAATTTACACACCCGTAATAACATAACAGGTAATCACATTTGGTCACATTGTATAGAAACGATTGTTGATGCTATCGTAAGTAGGCTTTGATCAATTTCGGCCCGTCATCGCGTGACGGGAATCAAAGAACGGACCTGCAGCAGGCACAAGCGGCTTCTGAGGGGAAGGGGAGGGGGTAATGTGTAAACCTTTGATGTCTGTCCAACGTCCACGTTATACGTTGCGATGGTAGGTGTTTCATTAGAAACGAATTTGCGTTGAGATTTAGCTTTATGCACGAATGCATATAAAAACGTGTCTTAAAATTTTTATTTATTTTATAGTTTACAATAGGCGTTGTTTTAATTTTTTTAAATTTCATTCTAAAACGAGTCTATTTAATTAAAAATGTCATGTTATATTATTGGTAATAAATCACTGGGACAATGTAGTATTACAAATATCGTAATATTTATTGTTATTTGTCAATTTTATTTTGTGACTTTGAAATCTATGTAGGTACATAAAAAATCATTATCAGCAGCGCAACAACCCCATATCTTGAGTTTTGGCAGTCGAAAGGATCACAATTTATTTTTAACTGTTGTACATCTGGCACCGTTGACACCACAGGAGTGCCGGATAGAAATAATAGGAACAAACTAGGGGAAAGAAGAGAAGATGGAGTGCAATACAACAGGTAGAAATGTTTTTGTACGGGAAATTTTTTTTCATTATTCGTGTTTCTCATTCTTCATCTTGCTCTCAGTGAAAGCAGTCGATGGATGACTTCTTGGATAAATTGTCGCCATTTCTTGCGCATTCTGTCATATTGATGCAATATTTCTAAACCTATTTTACAGTTCTTTCATGATGCCCTTATATTTAGTAATGACTAAAATTTCTAAGAATTCACAGCTGTACAGTTGAGGTTATACGCTGCTCTATGTTTGATTCCTCTACAATCGAGAAATTTCTTCTGCGGACTATCCGGTGTCCACGGTGTGTGGAGGCAGCACCATTCTGTCAAAACAATAATTTATACATTGAGCCTATATATCATCATTACACAGAAAAATTAAAAATAAAGGGTCGTAACCAGTCTTCTTACTCCTTTAATGTGTCATATAACATAAAATCAATCAATCAATATATATATAAAAAGAAACCCGTGTTTCCCTACCCGCCAAGTTTTCTCCACAACCAGCCACAACCACCCAACGGTGGATATGGTGGTGGATAGCCCTTGGTGTCACATCGAAAATATGCAAGTTTGGTGGGGGTGGTTGTGCGTGGGTGGGAGTGGTGACGAAAATGTGCTTTCTAGCACATTGTTTTGTTATGGGAAGACCGCAAACGCTTCCGATTGTTTCAAAATAGGCGCTCTGACTGTGTCGGTGGGTCTAGAAGGTTACGGAAAAACCTACTCTAGAAAGTTCTGGAAGGAGAAGGTTCTAGAAAATTCCCGAAAGTTCTATAAGGTTCTAAACTGAGTGGCGGAATGTGTCGGTGAAGGTTCCTGTACATTCGAATTTCTTGAAAGTTCTGGAAATAGAATGTACTAGAAGGTTCGCAAAAGTTCTATGACGATCCAAACAGTGTTCTAAAAATCTACGCGTGCGAAGCCGCGCGGGCACAGCCAGTATTATCATAATACATTTTACCATAATTGTTTTAATTATGAGTATGCCAGGAATTATCTCAAATGGTGTCATTTGACAAACTAGTCACTGGAGCTCCATCGCCCTGCGTAACAAATATTGAGCAGGTGTCAATATTAAAACAATGGGTCCGCTATCCAAATAAACGAAGCGGACATACAATTTGCGAGCTGATTGAGTCAAAGGGAATATTTAACAGGCCGCTACTTCGATTGTCGTATCGATTTTTGTTGCAGCGCTCGCCGAACACGTTATCGTATTTGATTGATTCGCAACGCTGATTCCGATGTTTGCGTTCGTTGGTTTTGCGCGGGTGTTGATCCTATATGTGCAAGTTGATTCCACGAGTTTAAGTTTGCTTTGTCAGCTTTTCAAAGAGATATATATTTACAAGTAATTCAAATTTTGTTATATATTATCGTTTACTGCGCACCGTTTGTCACCATTTTTTTTCTAATAATAATAATAAGTGTAGCATAAATAAACAAAAAAAAGCACGAACGAAAATCTGAGTGGGTGTCCAGGAACAAAGAAATAATTACAAAAATAATAAGCGGAGCATAACAATTATGAAAATAGAAGTACCCAGGATCATAGAATAACGCATAAAATAAACACATAAACATTATGATTATTTTGTTAAAGACCTAAACCATCCATTTAATTAAATAATTTTTTAAGACGGCAATGAAATTACTTTTTTGTTCAAATAAGGCGAATCCTTTAAAAGGTTCGTAGGTTAGAATTTACGATATTTATTTTTACTCCAATTAATATGTCAATCATTAATATATGTTTTTTTATGTAAATGTATTATTGAAAACGATTAGTAGATATTACTTGTTTTCGTGATATAAACGCGAGAGATTCCAACGTTCACTTGTGATGGTCGACATAGAGATAGATTTAATAAATTTAGGAAATCTTAAAATAATAATATTCAAAAAAGCCAAGTATGGACATCAAAAATATATTTCTTCTGGTTTGAATCGTTTAAAAGTAAAAGCCTGATATATTTCTTCTCAAGATTCCATGTATTACAAGAGGCTAACAAAATATTGAATATTCGGCTATACAAGTAATATTTCTTAGGTTTTCTATTATACCATAGATATAATTCTGTGTTAAATTAATATTGTTTGCCAATCCTAATAGACTCGACCTTGTGAGTAGGTGCGAACGAGCCTTTATTATTTATGAAACGGAACAGCAAGTCTCGCGTGTAGCGAGTGCTTTACTCTTATTTTAACGAAACGGACCAATCACAGGCACGCGTTACCTTTCGACGGGTTGAGCCGGAGGCGACCGTCCTGATGGCTGAATCCGGCCAATGGCGAGCGCCGGCGGTGAGGTCATCGGCATAGGATGAGTCACTGCACTAGCGTGGATTTCAGAGGTATGGTGAAATCGTTACTATAAAAGGAGCGAACACGATATACTCTGCCCCTTCAGTTCGAGACCAGACTTGCGAGCGGGAGCGCTGCCCAACAGACTACCGACGGAGCCCTGAGTTCCAGAACAGCATTTGCGGACGGAGTTGCTGCCCGGACGTATGGAGGAATCTACCATTCATCAGTACCAGAGAGGATCATACCGCCACTGTGTAACAGCTAAGGAACACATTTATATTATCTATCGATTAATTATTTTCACTATTGAAATGTATTTATTTTGGGAAGATTTAAAATCGGAGCAATAATGTATAATTAATATCACGATTTCTTGTGTGATCTTGGCTCAATTCGTACGGGAATATCTCCCAAACGAATATATTTTGATGCATGGGGATTTTCATACCATTTGTATTAACAATTGATTTTACGGAGCTCTATAAGCAGTGCTTAATAGATTCATAATATTGTCGACGCGTTATGTATTGCATAACCAGATATCAATCCAAATCGTACGAGAAATTCTTCCGAACGAATATATTTTAAAGTATGGGGATTTTCAAACTATTTTTACTAAATTTGAATACACGGATTTCTATATGAATTACTTAGTGGCATTATAATAATTACTGTATTGCATAAGTATTGCGCAATCCGGTCTTCAGTTAACTCTTTATGATTTGAGTACCTCGGTACATCTAGCTTAACAAGTAGCTTCAGAATGACGAGTAAAGGACAGAATGGGGAAGTCTAACTAAAGATTGGGGATATCTGGTTTGTGTTAGCCTAGCTGGCTGAGGGGTGGATGATTGCCGGCACTTGGGCGTGGAACCCGCACAAGCCCCTGCAGGGCCCCTTAAAGGCGGGGTCCTCCTTGTTGCTCGGGGTCGTCAATAAACCGACCACCTAACCTCATCTGGCGCAAACTACTTAAACCAACAAAAAGGTTCCCTTTGTCTTTGGAAGGATTTCCATGCTTGAATGCTGTAAAATCTTGATAGAAAACGTTAACTTCTATTTCGTCCTCTGTAAGAAAGACAGGGCCAGAATAAATATAAAAACCATTCACTCATATGGAATAGCTGGGATATTATAAATATGTTACTAACACTCTAACATTTGTCCAAATTAAATGTTGCAAGATGCAGAATCGTGGGACGCCGTTCTGAAAAGGCATAATGAGATTGCACAATAATTTGTAACATCGCTGACTATGCCCGCAAAGGAGGCTAATGTCGTCATCAATTCGTACCAAAAGAGTACATGATTCTTCAAACACCGGCCTAAAAGAAAGGCGCCTCAAGACAACACACATCATCAGAAACTCGTACCAAAAGAGTACGGCCTTCTCAATTATAAGCCTAAAAGAGGGGCGTCACAGGATCACATCTCGTAAAGGAGAGATAGAGTCTCGGGATGCAGTAAGTTCCGGAGGAACAAGGGGGGCCGTTTAGTCACTTAGGAAGTCGGCCACCGGGTTTAGGCGGGCGCGGAGCCTCAACCCCTCTCAGCAGAGATGCTGAGGGTTTAAAAAAACAAAAACTTAGCATTCAAAGAAACTATTATTTCATATAAACTCACGGGCTGTTGTAGAATCCTTTCGAACAAACCATCCCCGAGACCTTATCTACTTATTTATAAAGAAGTTTCGCTTCAAAAATGTCGTATTTCGTAAATAGCAAATATATGTATTATTTTCTCACGGAATTAATATGAACAGGTTCATGCACGTCTAGAACGAAACCATTCAAGGTAAGAATTTGCTAATACAAAGTGTTTATAATTATTCATTTCAGTGTTATTTAATATGTGTGAATTTTTCCCTTTTTTTTTTTTCTTTTCTTTTTTCTTTTTTTTAAAAAATAGAGATGTGAACACGGAATATGTGTCACATCAATATTCTTACTATTTTCAAACTAAGCTAAGCGCTTGTACTATGAAAATAGGACTAACTTGCTAGTCTGGAGTGAGGATCGAACCCGCAATCTTTGGATCACGAGGCCAGTGTCCTAACCACAAGACCAACAAGCTACTTTGCGCCGTTCGAACGATTTTACTGGTTTGTCTCAAATCGAAAATGTTTTATTTCTAATACACGAATTCTTCTGGTGAACGTATTTTATTGTAACATAAATGTATAGATTATTAGGTTCGTTAGATGTTTTTATTACGTAATATTATGCAATTGTTTCCACACTGCTCCTATAAAAGAATTTGAAGTTATTACGATACACAACGGGGTCCTTCATCCATTAGACGAATCATGTGCCAATTCAACGACGTATTACGAATATTATATATTGTATTTATCGAGATTTAGTCGCATTTATTATTTCTAGTGAGGTTTTTAGTATTGGTTCCAGGCGCCATTATGAGGCGGAAATAGTTCATATTCATAGCCCGACTGCAAAAGGTATTTTTGTCGCGTAAGAGGTAGCAATTTTAGAAATATAACTGTGTTTTATGTTTCGTCCCTGACGGACAGGATGGTATAGCTGTGGTTATTTAGGTAATACATTTAGTAAATGCGAAGGGCATTAGGTATTATCAATATAGTGTGCGAACCCAAGATGTTAGAAATATTTTTAGTTAATATTTTTAGTTAATATTGCATTCAAAAGCGCAATTTTCACAGAATAATTATTTCCAGTTAATAATTATTTTCAGTAAATGTATAGTTAGCACTGGCAGAGCATTAATATTGTATAGAATACATTATTTTTAATATTTCATAGAAGGTATAATATTTTAGTCCGCGATCCTTTTATAGTTACAGCGTATCTGTCGACCTCAGCCGTTGCCACCCGCGCCATACAACTATTTTCGCTAACATCATACGGCAAATGACTTTATTCACTGCAATGAAATTTATATTATTTAATATTATTTTCTACGACGTATTTTTGACGGGTCACACCATAGGATTCATCACATTGTTAGCCGCGGCCAGGAGTTGGCAAATCAATTGAACATAGTAGCTAAAATTTAAAAATTCAACTCGCGTCAACTATTTTACGACTGTATAATATTTTTCATATAACAGAAAACGTCTCTAGAAAATACCGTCATTTGACGAGGACCCACTATCTACCTGGGTCATCACAGTGGTGCCGGTGACCAGACAGGAGCGTATTCGTTGGACTCATTTGCATAGTAATAAAATCATTTTGGTTTAGTTAATATTATAAATGAAAGAAAATATTTGATTATAAAAGCGGTTTTATTTAAACAATCGCGGACCACGGTCCGTGACATCAAAGAAAAAAGATTGAGCATTTGTGTGAACCACGTACTGAGATTTGTAGACAAGCGTGATACTAGGTATTAGAAATTTCTTTAGGTTGTTTGTCATATAGACAGTTGGCATTTTTATTATTTAATATTTTGTGAACGAAAATTATTGTAGTAATTTGGTCCTTGTGATATATTAGTTCGATTTTGGAATGCCTGTTTCTTTGTAAAAGTATTGCTCCATTTTATAGAATATGTGATTTATTTCATATCTCATTCATTTTATGTGGTTTGAATTCAAATGAGTCACATTTGAAAAATATTTTAATAATTGTTTGAATGCGATCTCACAAGTAAGCCACCGTCACAATCTAAAAAAGACCATCGGGATTTGCGGATCGCAGTATAACAATTATGTAGTTAGGATTCAAACGATTCACGTTTGAAAGGTTTTAATTATTGCATTTGTTTTCTCGCAAATATACCACTGTCACGGCCTAGGCCATCGGGATTTGCGATCGCAGTGTAACATATGTAGTTGAGATTCAAACGATTCACATTTGAATGGTTTTAATTATTGCGTTTGTGTTTGTGTTTCGCAAATATACCACCGAACACGGCCAAAGCCGCCGGGTTTGCGAGCGCTGCGTGTTGGAAAGACCGGCGACGGTTTCCCGATATAACGCGAGCGGACACGTTTCGGCACAAGCGTGGAAGATGCGGCAGAGACCCGAGACGTTTGAGGGTTTAAGGTTTAACAAGTTCGACCTTCGCGCTCGGGCTAGTACGAAAAGACAGTTAGCTACGCCGAACGGATTCGCACGGCGCCCGAAATGCAAAAAAATACACCTGTATTACGGGCAGAT